>JAVLVB010000022.1:604480-667209 GCA_032876305.1 Orestias chungarensis
ATACTCAAGCATTCATTCAACGGGAGATAAGCTTACTGCTATATTTATATATATATTTATATATATATATACGTGTGTAATTATTTACTTTTCTTGTTGACTGAAGCCTGAATTATCAGTAGTTCATTCCTCTGAACTTTGCTTCCAATACTTTATTCATACACACTGATTATAATACAAGTTTGGAGCTAAAGGGTTGAAAATTGAATCAATTCATAATTAATGATTAATCCCACTGGATAATAGCCACATTTTCTGAGTAAATTAATAAATGAAAAATTACAGAATTGAAATATTTATTACCTAGATGAAAACGAACAGTTAACACCAACTTTATTGATTGCTCTGATTTTTAGCTCATTTTAATAAAGTCTGGCTTTGACGAAAGAAAAGGCGACTCTCCCTTTTTGGCCCCTTTCGCGCTCCGTCTCATTCACCGACCGACGCATATCAAAGTTCAGCGCAGGAAACTTGTTCTGGACGTTTTTCTCTGTTATGAAACGAGATCCGGACTCCTGGTGAGTTGGAGCTCGAAAGCAAATGCATTATAGTGTGTTTTGATGTTTGTTTGGGGATAATCTGCCCTTGATTAGTGCAGCACAGATTTAAACTTTTGTTTTGGCATCTTTATAATCTGCAGCCGTTTTGTCAGTGAGGACATCTGTGTGCTAAATGGAAAGATAACAGGACTACAGATTATAAAGCTGCAATCTACGGGTTTAAGTCTTTTTGTTCTCATTTAAATGAATAAAGCAACAACAACAAAAACCACTTATAAGGAGAATCATCATTCAGTCATTCTGGATTGAACACCTTCACTGTTCTGCTTTTGGACTTTGACAGTGAACCCTGGTTGATATTTGACTGGAGGAGACCTACGTACCCCACCCCCCATCATGGCAGAGGTGTATTATGTTGGGGTGGATGTTGGCACTGCCAGTGTTAGAGCTGCACTGGTGACCACAGATGGACTGGTGAGGAGCACTGCAGAGGAAGCCATCACCATCTGGAAGCCCCAGCCTGAGCACTATGTCCAGTCCTCCACAGAAATATGGCAGAAATGCTGCTCAGTCGTCAAGGTGGGAAGACCGGAAGAAAAAATATATACATATATCTATATGTACATATAAAAACAGTTAAAGTGAAAAAAAAGGTTAATTTCTTTCAGTCTAGTTCTAGTAGGTATAGTTTACAGCCAAAAAAAACATACCAGTTGTTCATCTAAGGCAGTGTTTTTCAACCTTTTTTGAGCCAAGGTACATTGTTTTCATTGAAAGAATCCCGAGGCAAACCACCGACCAAAAATGTAAACAAATGATACTCTATAGTCGCATATGTTAAAAATATAGTGTCTTGAATATGAATCAAATAAACACAAAAATGTCTTTTTTTTATCATATTTTATCCCTCTTATTTCAAATTGCACTCAACATGTCCACTTCAAAAATACACCTGAACAGTGGCACAACAATGTGGTCTTAAATTTAAAGAGGTTGTTGAAAACTTTATTGTTTTACAAACTAATTCTGTTAACAAGCATTCTGTTAGCCGGAATACAGAAAATAATTCTTATTCTGAGAGAAGCAATAATATTTGGGAAAGATTTCACTGTTACCATATGAAGAGTTGCATGTACAAAATGTCAATATCTGTATATTTTACTCACTTAGTCTGAAACCTGTGCATGTTTGGATGAACACAGCTGATATCCTCGCAGGAATTGAAGAAAGACAAACACGAAGCTCATCCTTAACAACAATTATCCAATTTCACCTAGATACACGGCACACATGACGATCACCCACGGCACACTAGTGTGTTGTGGCACAGTGGTTGAAAAACACTGATTTAAGGTATTAATTAGTCACGATAAGGCTGTGCAGTTCTGCTCAGTGAAGTAACATACGGCTTGTACCCTTTAAAAAACCTAAAACCTTTAAGCAGACATCAAACATACTTTTCATTAAGCCCACGTTCCTGTAATAAAAATGTTTAATGCTTTTGGTTTAAATAAAGAAATGTGTTGCGAAATCGATTTTTGTGTAACTTGTGGACGGGTTCGCTGTGAGTTACAAATCAGACACACAGAGTTTTAGTATTATTCTTATGTCATTTTACAGTCAGGACTAGTTCAAGTCAGTTAAAATGCCTTTCTTTGCATTTATTACATCAAAACAGAAAAATTTACAAACAGATGTTAAAGTGCAGCATGTGTGCAATAGATTCATCTGTTCCCTCGCCCTCAACCCTGCACAGACAAGCGGGTCTGGATAATGGATGGACTGATTAAGAAAAAATAACTCTTACACTCCAGCAGCCACTTTAAATCTTGGCTTAAACAACCCTTATAAGGATCCGAACGTCTGGCTTTTAAAATTGTACGCACCAAGTTGTTTCCAGTTGACACAAATGGATTTGGACCTTGAATTTTGTGCACGAACGGAACAAAACAGTGTTTTTTCTTTTAGGCAACACTATTTATCTTAGCTGGCTGTTTTCAGCAATTTGTCTTTACCTTGGGTTTTTTGGTCAAATGCACCCAGTTAAGGGGGCGAATATTTTGTCTCGTTATGTGTTTGATAGAAATGTCTGTGTTGTTGCCGCTGGTGCGGTTCTATGCCGTTTTGACTTTGCACCCCTTCACTGCAGAGAGTCACCAGTGGCGTTCGGAGCAGCCGGGTTCGAGGCATCGGCTTCGATGCCACCTGCTCTCTTGTAGTATTGGATGAAAGCTTCCAGCCTCTGCCAGTCACTCAAGAGGGTGAGTGTAATGTTAGTTCGCTTCATTTCATTGTCAGTCTTTTTGTCTGGAAACAGCTAAAGCTAGCAGCTTATATTAATGTTTCATTACCTGTGTTTTTGTTGTTGTTGTTGTTTTTTTTTAATTTTTTTAGCTGATCCGCTAAAGAACGTGGTGATGTGGATGGACCACCGCGCTGCAGAGCAGGCGGCTCGTATAACGAACACCGGACACAGGGTCCTGAGCAGGGTGGGAGGGGTCATGTCACAAGAAATGCAGCCCCCTAAGCTTCTCTGGCTAAAAGAGGTGAGAAAGGTCTCAGACCCCTGCACTGCGCTCTGTGGGTTTCACTGTTGCCCTGCTGGTCATCATACAAGTTTGGAAAATATACTAACTGCGTTGGTGGACATTCAGTACAATGATAGTCTCATAAATGTAATGATCTGTTACTAATATACATGCAGCTCTTTAGATCAGCCGTTAATAAATACAGATTGTTGTTCCCAGAATTTAAGGGACAGCTGCTGGGACAAGGCTGCTCACTTTTTTGATCTGCCGGACTTCCTGTCCTGGAAAGCTACAGGCTCAATAACGAGGTCAGCCTCCCGAACCATTTCATTAAATTCAAAGATTTTTTTATGTTTGATCAGGATTTTATGTGAAAAGACCAACATACGGTGGTGCATAATTGTAAAGTGAAAGGTGAACACATAAGGAAGTCTGGAGTGCCTTTTTCTTCAGGTCCACTGATCAGTTTTCTCTATTCTTCTTTGGGGGGGAGCTGAAGCTCAGTCCGATAAGATGTGCAGCTTTTACTGTGAAAGTTAATTTTCAAGCCATTGAATTTTTTTAGTTGAACGTTAGTCTTAAACTCTGCCTGGGTCGTTCTACAACATGGTAAAGTTTAAAGGGTAAATTTCTAGAGGTTTTTCTCCAGGATTTCACTCTAAATTGGTTAAGTACCTGCTAAATTCCCACAGCCTGATTCTGCCAGCTTTGAAAATTAACTATTCAGATGTTTTTTTTTTTGCATTATTCTTAGTTTATTGTTGTGCATCACATTCTCTTTTTCTTCTTGATTGAACTGTGGTGTGGGAGATGTTTTATGGTTGGGATGCTGCTCTGTCTTTGCCTAATAATGCTTTAAAGTGAAATACATTCAGGTTGGAGGCGGAAATGTTACACAATATGTTAGGATTTTTGTTAGGAACTGTTTTTATATGGATTGTTGCTCTGTGGGTACAAAAACTGTATGCTTTTTTTTTGTTTTAGGGACGGCGATCTCATTTCAAGGCTTTTTGTCCAGTAACAGCGGAGTAGTAGGAGTATTTTAAAAGGTTATCTGACGTTTATCATGGTGTGTTGGAGTCTGTCCTCAGCAGGAGATAGTTAGTGCTCCAGTATAGATATCGAAATTCACATGATATGTGAAGTCAACTGGTATCATTTTTTCATGCCGTCCCCTCAGATCTTTATGTACTGTAGTCTGTAAATGGACATACTGCCCTCCAGATGGATGGGATTCCAGCTTTTGGACCAGCATTGGATTGGAAGATCTTCTGGAAAACAATTTTTCCAAAATAGGCAAGACCTCACCAACAAAAACAAAAAAACAACCTAATCTGTTTCACAAATATGTTATTATTTTTGTTGTTTTAAAAAAAAATAATTTGCCATCCAGGCAGCCTGACGTGTTCCCCGGGAAGTCCGCTGGCAGAAGGCCTGACTCCGGAGGCCGCAGCAGATTTGGGTCTGAACCCGGGAACAGCAGTCGGCGCTTCACTCATTGATGCTCATGCTGGAGGCTTAGGTAACACCCGACGGAGCACGGTAGATAAGAGCCACTCACTTTCACTACACCAGCTCCCTGAGGTGTCTCAGAAGGGCAGGGTACTATTTAAGCACCTGGCAACTGAATCAAATAACGTCTCCATCCGCGTAGAAGGAATCTGCTCAGTGTAGTAACACCGGAAAATTATCGCAAGTCTCGTTTCGAGTTGTAAACTTCCAGAACAGGTTTCTGCAGCTGTAGGGTGTAGTGCTTATTTATTTTCCCAAACCAGCTTGGCCTAAAAAGCACACAGAGAAACCTGCAGCACCAGAAAGTGGAAAACTACCGTCGCCGGGACACATCGAGAACTGGCTCACACAAATGTAGGCAGGCATCGTTTCCCCTCCTCACAATGCACAGATAAGTATGTAAAAATATGTATTTATGGATTTCCAATTGTTAGAATCCTATCCCATCAAATCAACCCATTGTTAATATTTCTAAAGACTAATAGCAATTAGCAAAACAAGCTGGTCGACACGTGTTCTCCGGGGCATGTGCGATATTTTATGTATTCTAAAGGAAATTAAACGCTATCTCAGCATCACGTCATACAAGCATCAGTAGCAGTCAGTGCAATGGATCTGAAAAGGCCTCCTGCTGTTAAACATTGTATGACAGTCCAATGACTGTGATGACATGCTAACCAGTGAATTTAGTAATTAGTAATCCACCTCATTCTCTGTCTGCCAATATGAATAGAAAGACAGGCAATGAGAGGCTAGAGACTGGGATATAGCGTTTTCCAAATGTGATCGATGCAAAACATGGTTTGGTCTGTGCTGTTTGCTCTTGCTGTGCATGTATGAAGCCTCGTTTTTAACCTCTCTGGGATTTTAGGTCGTACTTCAGGTGTTTTATTGAATATTTCAGACGCTTCTCAGCTCATTGGCTCATTCTTTCTGGTATATTTTGATGATTTGAAGACAGTTCTTTTGGACCAGACCTATATTTATACTCTTAAGACTCGGCTTAATCCCTTAAAACAAAGCCGGGGTTTTACTCAGTCTAAATTTTAAATGTAGGTGTGAATTCAGGCTGCATGTGTAAGCAAAATTTGAATAGCTTGAGGGTGTTTAGCAATCTGCTGCTGCTGCTGCTGCTTTTATTTGTTGCACAACGGTTTGTGTAATGGCTGCTGATCAGAGCTAATAAAAAGGTTCTGAGGAGTATCTGATAATGTTCGGAGGCCAGCTTACACTTTAATTCCTTCTCTGCTCCTCTCACTTTCCTCTGCAGGGCACTCTGGTCGGCCATACTGCAGGTAGCTAACCGCGTTGAGGTGCAGTAGATTAAAAAAAAAGAACTCTTAACCTCAGTTCTTTCTTTTTCACCTGCTCCTCCATGGAGACGATGTTGCACAGCAATGCAACACCACTCCTCCGTCAGAAATCTGCAGTAAACATTAAAAACTAGCAGTTTCTTCAGACGAGAACAACATTTTTGCGTTCCTTTTCTTGTTTCTTTAAACAAAATGATAAAGCGACTGACAAATAGTTTTCATGGTCAATTAAAGCAAACAATTTTCCGTCAGTTAGGATCACATATCTGCATACCTTCAGGGGTTAGACCTTGACAGGAGACAGTCTTTTACCATGGCAGTTTGAGGGGGAGAGGTTTCTGTCTCGGCTTCAGTTCGGGCCGCGGGGGAACCGCTCCCCCGGCTCTGGGAATCCCAACCATCTGGTTGGGCTCTGTGTGCTACACGGCTTGTGAACCCTACCCTCTGACCTCTGCCAGCCGCACATTGTTGTGTCGGTCAGGGGTCGAATCGCTCGTAACCATGACTTGTTGTTCCTGTCGGTCTACACATGGGCTACCCTTCTTCCTAAAACACAAACCAGCTTTGCAAACATTATTCCAGCAGTTAGTGTCACCGCTGAATCGCCATGTTAAGGCTCTGCCCTAATGTGATCTGATATTATTATAAGAGTAAACCTTTGAAGATACCCGCCGACCTCCCTCCAGGTGTTATAGGCGCAGATGTGCAAGGATTCGACTTACCATGCGATGGCCGGTCGATAACGTCGCGCATGGCGATGATCTGCGGGACCTCCACTTGTCACATGGCGGTCAGTGGATTTAGGGCTAAATAAACAAGTTTTCTCTTTATGGTTTTTTTTTCCATATGGATTATTTCTTTATTATTTCTTACCAGATAAGCGAGGAGCCTCTGTTTGTGCCTGGGGTGTGGGGGCCATACCTGTCCGCCATGGTGCCAGGCTTATGGCTCAATGAGGGAGGACAGAGTGCCACAGGAACGCTGGTAAGACCATTCTGACGAGTCGTGTGAACAAATTATTCTGTCTCTTTTTATAATGTGGACGTTCAGGTGTTTAATTGTGATAGTAACCATATTGAGAGATCTAAAGAGTCACTTTTTTTCATAGACAAACTTTGCTATCTTCATATTATGGTAAAAAATGTTGCAATATTCAGCCTAAACCTGTCTCTGTGCTGCCCTCTATGGGTTGAACTGTGCTTACTGCTGCTTAATTTTCCTACTTCTAGAAAACTTGTTACTTAATCCCATAACAACCACAGGGTTCGGGTTTAAAACCACCTCACTCAGACTCACGCCCTCGTATCCAGAGAGGAGTCAGAGTTCGGTTGTATTCTTTACCTGACATACTTCAAATCTACCTTTTAATTTAAATTTGTATTCTTTAAGTTGTTTTTTTTAATTGATAAATCTCAGGCCTGTTGGTTCCACAAAGCCTCCCTAAACATCACAGGACGAGGAAGGTCACACGTCCACCACCTCGAAAGACAAATCTGTGGCAAAACTACCAGTGTTGCTCCACCTAACGCCCCCCTGCTGATCCCCACACTTGGCCGTGCCTTTCAGACTCTCTCTAGCAACGCCCACTATGGTGGATTTTTCTAAATTTGTCCAGCATCAGTTGAGGTGAAGTTGCACTTTAAAGCAACACTAAGTAACTTTTCAACCTTCATATGATATATTCCTAACTTTTGTGATTATACGTCGACTCACAGCTCATCGAATGACACCTCTGTCATGGGCCGGGGTGTCCGTATCGTTTTTAACCAGCACTAAGCAACTTTGAGGAGGGTGGCAGGAACCCTCCCACACAAAGAACCACAAACGTGCTGACTGCTTTACGGCATATGTCACTTCATCGTATGACATTGTTTCACCACGATTAGATTCATCCCCTCATCGCTATTCATCCTTCATACTGGAAACAGAAATATACTTCAATCCAACTGCAGGCGAGCGGGAGATCAGGATTTTACCACGCTGGTGCTCATGGGAAATGCAGTCTTCCTTCAGGCAAAACACTAGCGCTTTTTTCCACAGTGGCGCCAAAATGAACCAAAACTGAAACCTCTATCATTGTTATTGAAACAAAGTAAGGCATTTTCTTTTTACAAATCAGACCGGCCTATGCTCATAACCTTGTAAAATGACCAAAATGAAACGCACCTTATCTGTCTGATCAGGTGAACATAATTGAAAAAACTGTTTTGTACTGTTTACGCCTCATTTACTTAGTTAGATGTCAACTTGACTTGTTTAAAGTTGAAGTGAATACCATAGTGGGATCAAAAGCTGTTTGGGGGCTTTAAAAATAAATTGTAACTGCTTGTGACTCCAGTAAAGGATTTAAAGAGGGAACACATTATGGAAACTATTCTACAAATAGAGAAATTTTAAAACAACTTTTAGGGTTAGGGTTTTAAAAGAAGTCTCCAAATCTTCTACAATCATCAGCTACTAGTAGTTGTTTAAATAAAAGTTCCTGTTCAAACAGAAACAAGTGTTGTTATAAGTTGTGTTTTTTTTACATTTATTAAGGGAAAAAACTGTTGATTACTGGTGTTTATATTCATTATTGTGTTAATATATATTTTGAAAAAATTGAATACTTATCAGAATTGTTTTATCTATTTTTTTCAAATGACAGTACATTTGTATATGCATTAAGCTACACAGTGAGTAAAAACTATAGATATACCATATATGTAATAAATGTATCCCATATATAGTAGACTATTGTATGTGATAAATTTATTACTCGGCTAAATTCTCATTTCAGTCCTTGTGAGCATTCCTGTCTTTTACTGCGTGACACATATTTGCATTGTTTCTCTCCTCCTCAGATTGACCACATTGTGAAGGGCCACGCTGCTTACGCCCAGCTACAGGAACAGGTTAACCAGAGGTCAGCTCACAGGATTTACCCGCTGCTGCCTTTCCCACCAACGCTTCCACACAGCTGGCTGAATGAGGCGTATCGTATTGACCACTGCTAATGCGGATTCTGTACATCTGGGTTTAAGCAGCCATAGTTAAAAGCTTCTTCTGCATGTGTTGGGATAGAAATCAGCATCTAGATGTACCATATTGGAGCATACAGGCAGGGTAACTTTGTTTGTATAGCACATTTCACGTACAAAAAGTAACGGTTTAAGAGCATAAAATTAAGACAGAAAGAAAGTACAGATGTGTGTTATGCTAGCAATGGCCTTTGTCAGTCAGTCAGGGAAGGATAATAATACCAAAAAAAATATGTTTTCCGTCATTTCACGGTGAAAACGTATGTTTAAGAGATTTATTAACTAAGTGATTATAAATAAACTATTGAAAGCCTCACGAGGAGGAAGAAATACAATGACAGAATGCTGTAGGTGTGCAAAGATGCTTGTGATGATGCCTCAGCTGAGTTACTCGGCAAAGACGACCAGAGTGCTGTTTGGAGTAAACCAAACCTCTCATGTCACCACAAATGTCTCAAGTTTCAAAGATGATGGGGATGACTGGTTATGATGTGATATTACCAAAATATAAGTATATTTAAAAAAAACACAACCCAAAGGCTCATGCCTGAAGGTGACAATTTGTACAAAACAACATGAGATATTGATGAGATCATGAAGGAGTTGTTGGGTGACTGGGTGTATCCAGTTTTTTTTTTCACCTTGACTTGTTTCCTCATCCGTTTATGCCGCCGTGGGACAGATTGAGATCAGAGCCCACTAGGTTTCCCTCAACATGTTTTTTAAATTCTCCTTTCAGGGTGCCTTTTACCGGCGCCAACGTCTACACGTATCTGAACAGCCGTCTGACTCAAATGGCCAGCTCTCATTCTGCCGTGGACCTGCTGGGATCCAGCCTTCACGTGTGGCCGGACTTCCACGGGAACAGATCGCCTCTCGCCGACCCCACTTTGAAGGGAATGGTGAGGGCTCAACACCTCTGAGTCACTTAGAACGTGAAGATCCCCTTTCTCCTCTGGACATTAGAGTCCATGTTAAACTTTTAATGTTAGAGTATAGTATGCTATCATAAAGCTAAACACAGGTAAGGTTTTTTTACACACACAACTATGACAGTTTATAAGTTACAGCAATCCCTCATACTGAGTATGCATGTAGCGACAGTGGAGAGGAAAAACTCAGTCAACCTGGCTCAGTCTTCTGCCAACTGAGCGATTTAGAGTGTTGTCAGGTAATCTACAGCAAAAAGTTACTGGCAGCACCAACAGCCGATGTCCCCCTACTGGAACATTTCTCAGCTAACAGGGCACCAGTTCAGGTGTAGTGACTATGGAGAGAAAACACGGAGAGAGGACGGAAAGTTAGCTGTTAAAATAACTGCAACTATTGCAAATAGTTGAAAAAGAAAGTAGCAGAGTGGTCAGATATTAATATAAGATACAAGCCTGTAGCAGTATACCTATAGAAGAAGCAACTATTCCTTTTAACTATTAGCTTTATCAAAATGAAATGTTTAACAGAACTGGAAGCTGGTTCCACAGGAGAGGAGCCTGATAAATAAAAGATCTGCTTCCCATTGTGCTTTTAGAGATTCTAGGAACCACCAGTAAACCTGCAGTCTGAGAGCGAAGTGCTCTGTTAGGGACATATGGAGTAATAGATCTCTGATATACGATGGAGCTTGATTATTAGGGACTTTATGAATCAGAAGAGTAATGTTGAAACCTATTCTGTATTTGACAGGGAACCAAAGAAGAGAAGCTAAAATAGGGGAGATATGATCTCTCTGTTTAACTTCCATCAGGACTCTTGCTGCAGCGTTTTCGATCGTCTGAAGACTCTTGACTGTATTTTGTGAGCTTCCTGCTAAGGAAGAGTTACAGGTGTCCAGCTTTAAAGTAACACATGCACTAGTCTTTCAGCATCACCCCTAGAGAGAATATTTCAAATTTTGTCGATGTTCCTGAGGTTAAAGAACATTTTAGATGCCTGTTTGATTTTGGCTTTATTCCTGGTCAAAGATTTACACCGAGGTGTAAACCTGATTGTTACTGTTGTGGGCTTTTCTGCATGTGTGGTAAACTATAGAGTCTCAGGCCAAACACCCTACATGCTACATATGCTGTTGGCTTTTGTCAAGTAAAACATATCTGAATCAAATTGTATCGCTACTCAATGTTTTTTTTATTTCAGTTAAAGTTGTAAGAATATGTCACAAAAGTGACTGGAAAAGGTTCCCGGTCATTTATTATTATCTTTAGCTTTTAGAGTCTCCGGCTCTTTAGCAGGCAGGTGCAGATCTCTGAGAATTACTGTAACAGATGAGTCCCACAATCTGTCTTTTCTGTAACACTAGCCTTCAGTCTGCTGATTAGGTTAGATTAGATTCTTGCAACACACAGATTATTTGAAGGATGTAAACATGCAGCTGTCTCCTCTCAACCATCAGAGGAAGGCTCTTAGTCTGGCTGGGTAATTTAATGGAGGCTGATAATTATCTGAATTCTTGAAATAAAACAACTGCCTTCTCAAATCTACTCAGACCCAAGATCACTAACTGTATCTGATTAATGTTAGCATTTAAAAAAATGTATGTAGGCATTTTCTTTTTCTAATCACCAGTCAGCATTTTATGTCTCCAGGGCGACAGGTGAAAAAAAGAAACGGATCTTTGGTGTTTCTAGTTGTAAATAAAGGTTTTCCTGGATAATATGCAGTTCATCTCCATAGCAACAGAGCTTTGCCTTAAAAATGTACATTGATCATTGTTGGGTTGCTGATTCAGCGCGCAGACATGCTTTGTCACTCTCCCATGACTGTTTACAGGTGGTGGGACTGTCTCTCTCCCAAACCTTGGATGACTTGGCTCTGCTGTATTTAGCTACGCTTCAGGCTGTTGCTGTAAGCCGTGCGTTTCGACTAACTCCCTCAGTCCCTGCTGCTCCTGAATGAGTGCTCACATCGTAACCCTCGCCGTCGTCTCGTCTCGATTCCAGCTCGGTACGCGTCATATTCTGGAGACCATGAAGGAAGCAGGACATGACATCACCACCCTGTTCCTGTGTGGCGGCCTCAGCAAAAACCTTCTGTTTGTACAGATCCAGGCCAACGCTGCAGGTTTGCCACAAATCTTCATTTTCAGAAATGCTGCTTGAAGGTTTCTACAATAGATTTCTAAATAAAACAAAAAAATAATGGAAATATTACAAAAAACAACAGAAAACAACCTAGAACCAAAATATATGCATTAAATACACAAATATGAGTATTTTTGTGTGTTTAGAAATATTTAAAATAATTGTTTTTAGTAGTCTTTCTTATAAATATACACCAGGGAACATGTGAGTGTCAGATGTGATTTTAGAGGATTTTGAGCTGTTTTCACTACACAGTTCTGGAAACTGGACCAACTGATTTTCGTTCTCAGGTCTGGCTGTGGTGCTGCCGAGTCAGACCGAGGCTGTTTTAGTGGGAGCAGCGGTTCTGGGTGCCTGTGCCTCCCAGGACTCCAGAACCATACAGGTAGAGTCCCAGAACTAATACATTATAACCATTTTGATTTTATTTATGATCAATAAGTAACCTTTGTTTGCCTCGGAGAACCTTAGAATGAAATCGGAACGTTTTTTTTTTTCTTCCTTGAAATCAAAAGTACTCTGATAGAAACCATGTTACCATATCAGGGTGACAGTTTGATAAAATTATAATAGTTGAATTTTGCAAGCTACAAGGGTCAAGTTGTAATTCTGTTAATGCATACATGATTTCAGCCAAAAATAAAAGTGATCAATACTCTTACTGTTGAAAAGCCAGTTAAGCAGCATTTATTGCAAAAAATATATAAATTATATACATATAATTATATTATATATATTTTATATATAATAATTCATTGTATAAATTGGTGTAATTTCCCCACTAAAAAAGGATTTATTCATGTTTTACACAATTCTTTAGGTTTTGTTAGTATTCATTCCAGGGTTGCACTCAACAAGAAGTAAAGATCTCATATAAAGTGAATATTCAGTGTTTGAGTTGGACTATTAAATTGCTATTATCATATACAGTCGGCTCGTTCGATGTTTATTTCATGTGTTTCTACAAATCGAATAAGAAAATGGTCAAATATTGCACTTTTTAAATTATTTTAACACCAAAACTTGCTCTTAAATATTCGAGTCCTTTCCATACGTGGTCCTGAACCAGATTCATATCCAATCTTTTCGAGAGTTATTCCAGACTGGTTTTAGATAAAACTGGAACTGAGCATGAACATCTGCAGTAGGAATGTAGCCATAGACCAACGCTGAGCAATCTATATGTTTAACGTGGGTTGAGGAACTGAAACACATATTTATTCATTTATTTCTTAGTGTCTGAAAGAGAAATAATAATGAAATATGCATTTATATATTGTGCGGCAGCGTAAGGTCCATTAAGTCTTTTTATGATTCTGACCTCCCACATGCGTTATTTAGGAAAACACAGTTTTGATTTTTTTCTATTTGGATTTGCTGCTCAATAAAAATATCATAAGCGAGGTCTTTCAGGAAAAAATTGTTAGTGAAAAATATTTAGTAATATTATGAATGGGCTTAAAAGTACCCCTTTGAAATCTGACTCAGTGTCTCCACCTACTGGGGGCAACGAGACGACATAAACATGTATTTGTCTGGTGCGCAGATGTGGATTAAGATGAGAAGTAGGTCACGGCCTGATGTGAAAAGAAATGTGCGTCCCTTTGCGTCTTCATATACGAATTCCTGTTTGTTTTTTTCCAATGTGCGTCTCAGGGGGCCATGGAGAAGATGGCTAAGGTGGGGAGAGTCGTTTGGCCTCACCAGGAGCTCCAGAGGTACAGGGACGGTTGTCAAGCACCCACATTGTTCCACATTACATGAACATCCAGTGTTTTATAAGGATTTTTACCACAGACCAACTGGATTAAAAAGGATTAATGATTAAAAAAACAAATGTATGTGGGAGAGGTAAGTATTCATCCCTATTCAACTTTCTAACCCCCTAATACATGTACTTTTTTATTTTTATGAATCTCCATTTAAATCCAGATGTTCTGTGACAACCTCTGAGTACATTACACAATGAACAGCGTAATGGAGACCATAGAAGACATCAGGCAGATTATTATTAATCCAAGAAGCAACCAGAGTAATTCTTAAACATACATGTGTATTTAGTCCTATCCTGAGAAAACACATGGTCAGATTGTATCAAGATATTCTTCATATTTTTGTGAATTATAAACTGGATTTGGTTCTGGACTTTACATAGGCCATTTTAACACTTTAATATCAGTTAATGTCAAGTTGTGGGGAACTTTAAAGCAGTGTTAGAAGATGATGGGACGAAAACAATATCTCAGTAGCTGCAAGGATGTGTCATGGAGAAGTGGTCACAGATTTCCAGGGTAAACTCTGCAGAGATCCACAGCTCTGGTGGGGGAATCTGCTGAGACGACAGTAATTATTGGAGCACTCCACAAATAATGCAAGGTTTATAGGAAGAACCTAAATGCATTTAATTACTCAGCTAAATAAACTTGGTTAGAGCGGCAAATCGACCACTGACCTTTTGAAATAAGGATGACGTATAACTAATTAGTGGCCATTTTGGAAAAAACTAAAATGTTAATTTAATTGTTAGATTTAAAAAAGATAAAAACAAAAGACATATACATAAATGTTCTTTTAAAGGTTGCTGATGTGCATGAAAAGTGGTGTGACCGTTTCCGACAGGATAATAGATCTGAGAACATCTTTTTCTGGACGAAAAGTCTAAACACTGAATTTGTTCTCATGCCTATACATAAAATTAGTAGTTTTGAATTTTAGAATAGACATCGTGAACTACTTTTTAAGCTCCAAAGAGCCAGTTGTTGCAGATCGCTGTTCTCAAGGTTAGTATAGAAATTCTACATAGAAAGTTGCTAGGACTTGCTTACTGAATCTTTTCAGCTGCTTAAGCCATCGATCTGAACTGAATACCCCTCTGAGGAATTACTTTGAGGTACTTTTTCTGCTATGAGACAGAACTAATTGATTTGGACATTCATTTTTTACATCTGTTATGAGTAATAATGTTTCAAAAACCTTTAGAAAACCAAGTATCAATTTTCCGTGTCATCATAAGTAACCTACTTTGTGTTGCTCACTTAAATAGTTTTTTATAACACACAGAATATACATTATTTCTTTTAATTTGCTTAATAAAAATGTTTTTTTTTCTTTTTTTGGTAAAAAAAAAAAAAAAAGCCCAATTGATCAGGAAGCTAAACACAATGTTACCTTAATAACACATCCACATTACTTGTGTGTATTTTTTCTCCTCTTTTCCAGCTTTTATGAGAAGAAGTACAAGGTGTTCCTGCAACTGTTTTCCCACCAGAAGGGGTACCAGGCCCTCATGAAGCACAGCTGAGACAAGCCAACACTAGTGGGGAACTGGAACAGATGTCTTAACCTTGCAGCTCTTCTTAACGTGAATAATGGCACACTTTCAAAAAACAACAAAAGAAAGAAAAACCACTATCTTGACCTCTGGCCGAGCCGTCATCACGTTGTTTTAGTTCATTCTGAAACAGATAAACTGTACAGGATACGGAGCGAACGAGCTGCCAGTTGTAGTTTCATGTCCTTTAAATGCATTTCCAATAAACACGGGCATTTTTAAAACCAATCTGCTCATTTTTCGGTATAATTCACAGTTTACTGGTTCATTTTCTTTAGATCAGGAGCGAGAGGAGCTGCTTGTCCTGTTTCCTGTTCGGATCGCCTCGGCTGTCCTTACTGTCTCCTTTCTGTTGACCAGAGCGGAGGAGGCTGCTGCCGGCATCCTTAAGATCAAAGCTGATAATGTGATGCTACTGATCGACCCGACCCGCTGAGGAGGAACATCAAATCCTACACAGCTGGCTTAATGCTTCAAGCTGGAGGGGTAGGGGGGAGGCTAACCAACACAAACTGACCTGCTTGTCTGTGCCTGAAAGTCAGGAATCTTTTTCCATCGTACCGGATTACAACTACAAACCTCAATGGATTTAATGGGGCAGAAAACAGACCAGGACCGCCTCTGTCCATTTGGGTTCATCTAAGTCCGACTCCATAAAAAGGCCCAACATCTTGCACCACCCCTAGCCGAGGAACCAAAGAGCTACATGTGGCTCTGCTGACCCCCTGCTTAACTTTTTCAGAAATTCTCAATCCATCTTCCCATCAGCTTCATGCTGAACAGAATACCTTCAAAGCATGGTCCCGCCTCTAATAACATTAATAACCCCAAAATGTTCAACTTTAGTCTTTCTTGATAAGGTAATATGCTTTTACACCATTTCTATGTCTCTTACATGGCCTTTAGCAAACTCTAAATTGTTATTGGATTTAATCTAGCCATCCTCCCATAAGTACATTAAAAAGCTCTCCATACCTCCCCACCTCTGGGAATCTCTGCAGCTCCTCCAGAGTCAGAACAGACCTCTTTACTTCTACCTTAGTTTTGTTCTATTTTTATAAGTTTGCGTGTGGTTTTAAGTTCCTGACCTTTGGTGCGGTGCACCTTAACACCTATCTCTAACACCCGAGGCCTTCGGAGTACAGCTGGATTTATACAGACAATAAATTATGATTTAAGGAATAGGTGTTGTCTGAAGGGGATTCATTTATTTAGGGGTTTCCATGCTGTAGCAAAAAACTGTGTCATTTTTCTTTTGTTTTACAACTGAAAGACATTTGCTTTGTAGGCTACAGAGCACATAGTCAGTTTTATATTTGCTTAACTTGGTGTTTAATCAGAAAAAATCCCACTAAGAGGCTCACACAGTGTGCATGTGTTCCTCTGGAGACATCACAAAAAGCAGCTGATCAGAGGTTCCCCTCTATTTCCTCACTTTCATTGCAAAATGTGGGAGTGATGAAGGACATTTAGAAAACATTTGGCACCAATAAAAATGAGATTTTATTATCAAAGGATCTATCCAGGGCCAGTAGCAGTTTCAGATGAAAAACGATGTAAGCAGCGGCCCAAGCAGGCTTCTTCTGTAGGACTGCATGAGCTACCTGAACCCACACCCCCCATATCACTAACATAGTTTTTATCCACATGTTTTTCCTAATTAAAATAAAAATAAATTCTGTGTGTGTGCGCTGGAACGTTAATGTAAATGGTGTTTACGCTGTCTTGGGTCCCACACGGAATGTGGCCTGGGGTAGAAAACAGCAGGATCCATTTGGGTTTTAGGGTCATCTGAATCAGACTGGTTCCAAAGGCCAAACCATCTATGTCTGAATCTGTCAAACACTGCTGCTCTGTTATAATGTAAAATAAAACAAAAGTTTAAACTACTAAAGGACCTAATTTCAGACAAAGAAAAAACACACAAAGTCGTTAAAAATGTGTTTCACGAGTTAATCTGTACTTGATAACACACCTGTGCTTCAATTGTGAATGTGTTTTTCCATTTCCTTTACTTTAGAATCAACCTGGTATAAAACAAAGTAATCATCATAACCCTGCTCCCACATTTAGCCACTAGTTTCCCTCTGATTCACAGTGAGAACTCTGACTGTCACCTTTGTGAATAAAAAAATAATAAAAAGGTTGTCATGGATTCGGTTCAGGCTGGCAGCTTTAAGTATCCACACATTCTCCCACGTCACGCGGATCCGGAGTGTAGCGCAGGTACTTCCTCCCAGAGGGCAGATTTTTGCTGAAGACGCCGGCCGGGAACAAAGCGGCGGCCTCCTCCTCGGACATGTTTGGAGGAACCATCACACAGTCTCCAGGCTGGAGGGCAAAAACGCAGCACAAACAAACGAGGCTTTTCACAACCGTATCATATCATATACTTTCAGTCATTTAGAGTTAAATCCAAAGTGAAAAGAAACTAAAATACAGTAAAAAACTATTAAAAAAACGCTAAAAAGTGTGACACTCCACCCTTTAATCTGATACCCCATAATGCAACCGATAAAGAGATCACCTAAATAGTACATTTCACTTGTGAGTAATAATGTGATAATATCTCCACAAGTGGGTGTTTGAAGCACTCAGAATTAGTACCCAAAAATGTTTAAAAAATATTTTTAAATATAAAGATGAGATCACAAATGCCATTTTTAGCAGTTTTGAACATTTTCATATTGTTAGCATTCAGTTTCCACAACAGAACAAGGGTAGAAGTATCTGTAATCATATTTAGATCCAAATTGCTTGTCATGTAAGTTTGGAGACTATCAGCCGCATCAGCTAGATCATTAGTTTGGTCATAGTTGTCAGGTATCTGACCTACATAAAACAGAGGACTCTCAGGAGTACAATAATAACATCGTTTATTGAAATGTGCTGGTGAATCTTGGAGCAGGAAACAATGGTCAAGGCAGGAAATGGAAGGGGAATCCAGGGAACTGTGACAGCGATGCAGGGAACCGGAGACTTCTGGATGTGAGACGGAGAAGGTGAGTTGATGAAACATGTACTTGGTTAAAACAGATAGAGAGCTTACTTGGTGATGGGTGTTTACGATGCCAGGGAGGAGTGAGTGGAGAGACTTTCCAGCGGAATCCAATGGATGGTTGTCCAGGCGGTGCACGGCATATGGAGAGTGACTGGAGCAAGCAGACCGATCTGAGCACAGAGAAGCGGGAACCAGAGTGGCGACTTGTCCTAGGGATGTTGACGAGGTGAGTATGAGCACAGATGAGAAAGGAACCTGAAGATGAGCACAAGGGAAAATTACTGGTGGCACGGGAAAAACAAAGTAACAAAGAAAATTCAAAACTCAAAAACCCAACTAGAGAAAATAAGCAAACAACTAGAAAACTGTAAAAGACTACAGACTAAAGAACTTTCTCTGAGAACAGGTAAACGTTACCAGGAGTAACAAATGACAGTACCCCCCTCAAGGACTGCCACCCGGCGGTCCAGACAAAGAGGAGGAAGCCTCAAAATCAATGATGAGACTAAGATCGAGGATGAAGGAGCGGGGCACCCAGCTACACTCATTGGGACCGTAGCCTTCCCAGTCAACGAGATACTGGTATCCCCAAGCTCGTCGACGGGAAGCTACAATCCTCCGGACATCATTGGCTGGGTGCCCATCAATGATACAGGCAGGCGGAGGGGCACCTGCTGGAGGGCACAACGCACTGGTCAGGATGGGCTTTATTTGGGAAACGTGGGATGAATCCTGAGGCTGGCTGGGAGACGGAGAGAAACTGTGGAAGGACTGATGACGGACTCGATGGGGTAAGGGCCAATTGTGCGGGGTGAGAGCTTTCTGGATACTGACTTGAGGGGGATATCTCGGGCCGATAACCAGACTTGCTGACCGGGGGTGTAGGTGGGAGCTGGAATGCACCTCTGGTCAGGAAACCTCTTGTTAATAGCTGAGGTTTGTTGGAGAACTGAGATGGTGTCCTTCCATACTTTGCGAGCACGGCGAAGGTGGTGGTGGACGGAGGCAACCAAGATATCCCTCTCATCTGCGGGGAATAGTGGTGGTCGATACCCTAAGGAGATCTCAAATGGGGAAAAACCAGTGGCTGCGGAGACATGAGAGTTATGTGCATATTGAATCCAAGGTAGTAGTTTGTTCCAGTCGGCCTGATCAGTGGTAGTGAGACACCGGAGAGCAGCCTCGACCTCCTGGTTAAGCCGTTCTGTCTGACCGTCAGTCTGGGGATGGTAGCCGGAGGTCAAACTAGTCTTGGCCCCCAGTGCAGCACAGAAATGTTTCCAGACTTGGGAAACAAATTGGGGGCCACCATTAGACAGGATGTCAACGGGGATGCCGTGAAGGCGGAAAACGTTCTTAACCAGGAGATGGGCTGTCTGGAAAGCAGAGGGCAGTTTACGGAGAGAAACGAGGTGGCAGGGTTTGGAGAATCTGTCGATGATGGTGAGTATGGTGGTCATACCTTGCGACGGTGGTTATCCGGTAACGAAGTCGATTGCGATGTGGGACTAGGTCCGGTGAGGGATTTCGAGAGGTTGGAGCAGACCAGAGGGTGGTTTATTGCTGGAGTAGGCGGGACAGGCTTGAACGAACTCGAGAACATCTTTGTGGAGACAGGGGCACCAGAAACAGCGAGAATGCTGGGCTATGGTCTGACTAGAACCGGGGTGACAAAACAGGAGAGAATTGTGAAACAACAGGAGAACACGTGAACGAACTGAGGAGGGAACATACGTGGTCTTCTGTGGTGGGGTTCGTGGATCGGGTTCTTGGCGGAGGGGTTCTGGATGATACTCTCAATCTCCCAAGTAATCGAACCAACCACACAGTCCGGAGGGATGATGGGATCCGGTTATGAGGAGGGGCGAGAACTGTCGGGGGAGGGGGCGTCTGGTTTGATGTTTTTTGAACCGGGTCTGTAAGAGATTGCAAGGTTAAAGCGGGAAAAGAACAATGACCAACAAGACTGTCTGGGATTGAGGCCTTTTGCGGATTTGATATATTCGAGGTTCCAGTGATCTGTCCAGACCAGCACCGGATGGTTCGCACCCTCCAGCCAATGACGCCATTCTTCTAAGGCCAATTTTATGGCCAATAACTAACGGTCCCCCACGTCATAGTTCCATTCAGTAGGTGACAGACGACGGGAGAAGAAGGCACACGGGTGAAGTTTATTGTCCTCCTCTGACCTCTGGTAGAGGACTGCTCCCACTCCCAGGTCAGAGGCGTCGACATCGAGAATAAACTGGCGAGTAGAGTCAGGTTGAATGACGACAGGAGCCTGAGCGAACAGGATCTTGAGTTGACGCAAGGCTTTGTCTGCTTCAGGGGTCCAGGTGAAACTGCGTTTGGTGTAGGTGAGAGCTGTTAGGGGGGCTGTGGTCTGGCTATAGTTTTTGATAAATCTTCTATAAAAGTTGGTGAATCCTAGGAAATGTTGGAGTTGTCTTCTGGTGTTTGGTACGGGCCAATATGTTAGGGCGGGAACTTTGGTGGGATCAGCTCGGATCTGCCCGCCCTCGAAGATGTAACCTAAGAAAGCTATTGAGGGTTTATGGAATTCAAATTTTTCTGCTTTTCTGGATTTTGAGGGAGAACATTGTGCAAGGAAAAGCAGCATAAACAGCTGTGGACCAGAGCACAGGTAAAGTGGATTGCTTCCCTTAGAGTTGCTGTCTTAGATCCTGTGGGTGTTTGTCTGGATCACAACCCCACCCCCCCATACAAATCATAATTGAAGCATTTATTAAAAACTAAAAACTGTTCCCGTGAGTGTAAATTGGTCATACTTTCAAGATTTTTCATTCTGTAGGTTATTTGTGTCCTCAAAATGAAATTAAAAAAAATCATTGGACTGTACAATGCCATCAGTTATTTTACCATCAGATCCCTTTAACAGTCCTCTTCTTAAAGATGCATGAAAGGGAACAAGAAGCAGAGGATTGCTAGGCGTTAAAAACAACTTCTGCCTTCTTTACTTTCGGTGGGAACGTGGCGCGATGAGGCAGCTTTTCAAAGGAAGAAAAATCCTGGAGCCTCCCAAAAGGAAAAGGCGGTTCTGTAAGAGGCGTTGAAGGACTTGGTGGACATGTTTCTTGTGTTCTGGGAGATCTCGAGAGAAAATCAAAATATCGTCAAGGTATACAAAGACAAAAATATTTAAGAAATCACAGAGAACATACTTGATTAATGACTGGAAAACAGATGGGGCATTGCAGAGGCCGAAAGGCATGACGAGATACTCAAAGTGTCCTATGGGGGTTTTGAAGGCAGTCTTCCATTCATACCCCTGGCGTATGCTAACTAGATGGTAAGCCTTTCGGAGATCCAGTTTGGTGTAAAATGGTGGCTTTGTGTAAGGACTTGAAGTCGGTGGTGATGAGAGGTAATGGATATTTGTTCTTTATGGTGATGTTATTTAAACCTATGTAATCAATGCAGGGCCGGAGCGAACCATCCTTTTTGGAGACGAAAAAGAAACCCGCACCCAGGGGAGACGAGGAGGTCCTAATGATGCCAGCGGCGAGGATTCATTAATATAGGTCTCCATCAATTCTCGCTCCTTGTGAGAGATGTTGAACAGTCTGCTAGATGGTAGTGGGACTCTGGGTAACAGATCTATGTTGCAGTCATATGGTCAATGAGGTGGTAAGTAACAAGCCTTGCTTTTGCTAAATACCCGTCTGAGGTCGAGTTACTCTTCCGGAATGTTGCTGAGATCCTGAGATTCGATTTTGATTAAGTGTAGCAGGAAGGAGATGACGAGGCTGACTGGATGGAGTAAGCTGGTGCGTCTGTGCCCTTGCGTTCACAGACGGACCCTCGGGGGGGCTTCTACTTCTTGAGTAATGGGCAATGAGCTATGAAATGGCCAGTAAAGGTACTCTCTGGTCTGCATCCTCCTCTGCCGTTCCTCTGGTGCGAGCCTGGTTTGTCCGACCTGCAAGGGTTCCGGGTCCCGGGGGTGATGATTTATGGGGCTCTGAGGAAGTTCTAGGAACAGAGGTGGCTGTTAGGGGAGCCGAGCTGACAACGGAGGCCGGATTCACAGATGTTACATGGCATGCCCTCAACCGGTCTCTTTTTCTTAGACAACCTTCTACTCGCGCAGCAAGAGAAATAAGTTCCTCAAGGGAACATGGCTCATCAAACAGAGCCAATTCATACCGCAAGGCCTCATTTAAAGCCTCAAAAAATGTGTTCTTTAACAAACCTAGGTCCCAGTCTAGGCGAGCTGCCATGGTTCTAAACTCGACTGCAAGGAACTGAATCGGGGAAAAACATTCTGAAGGAGGTGAGTTATTTTTTCTAGAGTTTGATTTGTAGCAGCTTGTTGCTCAGATAGTGAACGGAGTACAGCTTCGTGTGAATGGATAATGGATGACTGGTCCGCTATTACCCTCCTGAGAGCATCTTGTGGGTACACCTGGCCTGAGTATTCTGTCATACTTTTCAGGTATATGACCCACATAAAACAGAGGACTCTCAGGAGTACGATAATAACAGAGAGTTTGTGCTAGTGAATCTTGGAGCAGGAAACAATTGTCAAGGCAGGAAACGGAAGAGGATGCAGGGAACCTGGTGAAAACAGGTAAAGAGCTTACTTGGTGATGGATGTTTGCGATACAAGGGAGAGTGAGTGGAGAGACTTTCCAGCGGAATCCAGGTGGATGGTTGTCCATGGGGTGCACAGCGGATGGAGAGTGGGTGGAGCGAGCAGACCGAGCTGAGCACAGAGAAGCGGGAACCAGAGTGGTGACTTGACCAAGGGATCTAGACGTGGTGAGTATGAGTACGGATGAGAAATGAACCAGAAGATGAGCACAAGGGAAAATTACTTGTGGCACGGGGAAAACAAAGTAACAAAGAAAATTCAAAACTCAAAAAACCCAACTAGAGAAAATAAACAAACAACTAGAAAACTGTAAAAGACTAGATTCTAAAGAACTGTCTCTGAGAACAGTTAAACGTTACCAGGAGAAACCAACAATCAGGTGACGAGAAGCTGGTTCACCGCTCCCTTTAAGCTTCTCAGCTCAATCAGCCTCACGAGAATCACCTGGGCAGAAGCCTGGGTGTAGAAACAGCTCCAGCTGGCTGGTGCTCTGGGGACCCCCAGTGGATAACCTGCAATGGTGCTGAAAAGTCTCTCTATGACAAGTTTTGGAAAGGTTAGATTTATACACGTATAAACGTGTTGCCTGAATATTGTGACATTGTGTATTTTCATGAATTTAAGTTATTGCATATGGATTTATGAAGGTTCCTTTTTTTTAAATGTTAAAAATATTAGATAGATATATTTAACCCTATTTTAAAATTGATTTTATTGAAGGCTAATATAAAAGGCAAATTCATATTTTTCGAATGATTTTCTCACAAATATTTAACAGCACAAAGAAGAAAATGTATATGTTTGAATTTCTTTCCTCTGATTTAAAAACTCAAAATAAAATAGGAATTAGGATCGTCTTATTGTAGATATATTTCACAAAAAATACATATTTGCCTTTTATTGAATGAAAAAAGGTAATGTGACAGTCCGAACTCTAAAAAAACATTTTATTTAATTGGACCAAGTAAATGGCTCATTGGATTGCACAGGTTGCAGACGTGTGAAGTTAGTGGAAAATCACAAGAATCACACCCCAAACACCTGCTGCTGTAAACCCACTGAAAGCTCGTCTGTAGCACCACGAACAGTTAAGTCCCAGACGCACTGATTAAAAGAAGCAAGTTAGAAATCAGTTTGTGTTCGCCTACTACATACGATCCCACTGCAGTACATGGTTTGTGGATGCAACGCACGGAAGGTGAGGGCAGCACGTACCTTCCAGTCGGCCGGCGTGGCCACTCGTTTCTCGGCGGTGAGCTGGAGGCTGTCGACCACGCGCAGGATCTCATCAAAGCTGCGGCCCGTGGTTGCCGGGTAGAGCAGGGACAGCTTCAGCTTTTTGTCAGGTCCGATGATAAAAACCTGTGCATTAAAAGGGCAAATCAAAGAAAGTGGCTCTAAAAGCCTAAACTATGGTTGATTAAGGGTTGTTGTTGTTTTGATGCTCACACAGCGAGCGGTGAGTGGCAGGCCATCTTTGTCCTTCTCATCTGGATCCAGCATGCCCAGAGCGACTGCCAGCTCCCGTTTGCCGTCCGCTATGACGGGAAAGGGCAGCTCGCAGCACTCGGACTCCTCACAGTTGTAAGCCAGGATGTCCTAGCCGGAGAGGAGGAGCGCAGGGCCCTTTTTGAGTTATTCACACCAAGCTGTTGCCAAGACTACAGAGCTAAGATGCTCACATACTATCACGGAAACATGAAGCATCTTGCAAAGTGAAGTAAGAGGCACCACTTTACAACAAGGATCCCCCTTAAAGATAGCTTGATAAATGGTTTATAGACATATCTTATACATGTCTTATCAATTCATCTTTAAAAACAATATAAATTATTAATAATTTAATTACGTTTGTTTTGATTAGGGTGAGCAAGATAAAAAAGGCAGGTTTCTTGCATAATAGTACCTATATATTTGATCTAGAGTTGCTATTTTAAACATTTCAGACTAAGTCACTTCCTGGTACGCACGATACACATTTGAATCACACCCACAAACACTTTTAATGTAATGGTAAAGTATGTAAACCACTCCAGGCGTTTAAACTTCCTCATAGCTTTCCCCAGGACTTTGTAACACTCTTGGTTGTCTAATATACTTTTGAGGCCTTCACAGAATAGCTTGATTATCTATACTGATATCAAATTAAACATGGGCTGCAATACAAAAACTTGTATTCCACTATGTTTTTATGCCCAGCTGGTTGGTCGTAACATAACAAAATGCGGGAATGCCGGTGGTCTTTCACGACAGGCCGTATGTCACCTTGCTCCAGCCGAAGTGATCCTCCAGGCTGTCGACGGAGAGAGCGATCAGTTTGACGCTGCGTTTGCTGAATTCGTTGCTCAGCCTGGCAACCCGACCCAGCTCTGTGGTGCATACAGGGGTGTAATCTCTGGGATGGGAGAACAAGACGCCCCACCTGTAGAGGGGATGGACATTAGAGAAACCAGTTACTGTACAAAAGACAAGAATCTGACATTCGAATGACAGGATGTGACCTGGTTTCTTGTTGCGGTGTTTGATATTAGAGGAGAGTTCCTTTGATGAAATCAGCGAGGTTGACATTTGGTCTTTGTTGTCACTGTATTGTTCCCGTAAAGAAGGCTAACTTTAAAAAAAAATCTTTCTTATCTTACAATCACCATAACCATAAAAACATAAAAACAATGGGAACATATACTGATTTTGGAAAAACAAAGCAATTTCAAAATAAAACTATTTATTTATGTTTTTGTTTTTGCCATTAGAAAACGCCTTGAGAGGCGGGGTGGGGGTGGGGTTGTCATGGTTATCATGGTGCTGATAAATCACAATTCGTATTGTGACAAGAAATGTATCGCAATAGAGATGAATGATAAAATAACCCACGCACAAAATTCAGACCAGTCCCAACACGGATACATGACAGTGAGGTTCACCAGTGGGGTGTGACAACAAGGAGTGGACGACACAAGCCTGAAAACAAAATTGTGCGACATGTTTTCACGCAACTGTGACAAGAAGAGCACTATTTCATACGTGACAATAAAATTGAAACACCATAGTCCTCCCACTACAAACTGCACAGGCCTCAGTTAGCATGCTGCATGTTTAAGCTCATGGAAATGCTAAATGAGTTCTACTTTGGACGGATGACGCCAAAGCAGAAACCTTTGGTCATAATTTATACCTCAAATCAACTTTCGGGCACGGCGGTGGAAGGATGATGTTGTCAGCTTATAGGCTGCCTTAGCATTTTTTACATTTTGCATCCATTAAGGAAACAGAAGCTTCTCCGTATGTTTGTGCGTCTTCTAGAGTCAAAAGGAGGCCATAGGTAGGGCAGCTACATGCAAATATAGGTCTTTAAATATGAATATGTTCTGCCTGACTGAAATGCAGAGATTGGAAGCTAAACTAGGTCTGACCGAAGCAAATGAGGCAAAAACCCAAAACCTGATCGAAGAAGCTCAGAAAGTCTCAAAGAATTGCGTCGTGGATGACCAAAGTTAAAGTTTCTTAAAACTTTGAAGCACCTATGGAGTTAATTTTCACAAAGTGCTTCTAGATTCAGTTTGGTTAAATAATTAAAGAAAAGTGTTTACTTATTGGAAGCTTTTTGAAACTTGACGGAGTTTATGGCTGACAGAACAATATCCGGATGTTACCCAGTTAACAGATGAACTGTTAACAGTCTAATGACACAGCAGGTATCCCCCCCCCCCGCAGGTCAGTGATGTGATGGTTTGAAGCATCTCAGCTATGACTCATATGAGCTTGACATATTTCGGCTTTTCGTCGCCGTCACTCTGACATGTGTGATCCGATTTTTAGACGGAGGTTGGTCTTTTCTCTTCAGCCGTTAACAAGTAAACCACAGATGCGCATAAAGCAGAAGTCAGAAAGCTGTGAACAGGAATTACACACAGTAAAACTTCCCCCTCCTCACTTTGTCTGTCTGAATTCTCTCCACCCAAGCAAAAACGTTCATGCAAACAATTACAAGTTCTTTACTTACGAATCACCAAGATACTCGTGGAGTTTCACTCTTCCAGCGGTGGTGTCTGCCTCGAAATCAGGGAAAGCATCTCCGAGCAGCAGCCCTGGCATGTTGCGTGCGTGGATACAGTTGTGGGTTAAGCTGTGAGACACAGTGTGAAACGGAGATGGGGCGGGAAGTTTCCTTTTAAACAGGGCATGGTGGAGGATGGGCGACTGGTGGGGTGGGTTGATGTGACCACGATGATGTGTTCAAGCCGCAGGGCTGTTCAAAAACACTGCTAAACCTTCTATAGTTCTGAGAAACGTCAAGTTTTAACCAGAGGTTTCTGGAGAAACGTATGTGAGATAATAACAACATATAAGCAAACGGCTCAAAGGAAACTAGAAGTAGCCTTAATCAGATATGGGTCGTCATTTTGAACCATACAGAACTCTACCCAGATCTCACAAAGCCTCCTCTGCAGCGTGAAATGGGAGATGATGAGATGCTAAAATGTGTTCACGTTGATGTGAAAACGTTTGTGTTCGTGGTTCGTGAGTTCACTCTAGAGAACAAGTTTGTTCTCTTAAGATGCTGTTTGTCCCTTACCGGCTCATCAGTCGGCACAAGCTACTGTTTGCTCTGATATCCAGCGAATATTTGAGGAAAGGCGTCACAATTTAGTCAAAATGCAGTTAAACAAAAAACACAACCTCAATATATTTGATGTTCTTTAAAAACAGACATTCAGATTATGACGAAACTGAAGGTGGCAGGTGAACAAACTTGTTTTAATAATATAACATGACCTGAATTCAAACTGAGAAAGTCATAACGACGTGACACAACTTCATCGTGGTGTTGCATGGTCCAGTTCTGCTTCCCCTCAAATGTGACCTTGTATTTTTCTCAGCCACCCTCAGACCATCAGGCTTCCACCGTCATGCTTCAGACTGATTTATATTATGTCCTTTGTTTCACCATCCAAAACTATTTCAAATGTTTGGCAAACTTTATTTATATTTTGTAGTTTTTAGAGAGAAAGGGTTTATTTATTGCACACCTTGAATAAAAATGTAACTCTTTCACATCTGATCAAGTGGCCTCTTACTTTAAAGTTCCTAAAGATGCTAAATAACGGGTTCTGATCACGTCAACATCTCTGCTCAGTTATGGACATCATACTATGAAATGGGACGGTCTGTGTTTGATCCAAAACAGTAATGGATTCCGTTTTTGTTTGTTTGTTTGTTATTTTCTTTTAACTCAGCAGCAAAATGATGTTCACTGAAAATACAATCTATTTACTTCAAATACTTTGAATGGTTTGGAGAGATTTTATTTAAAAGAAAGAAAGACCAGAAGGTACCCCGCCGTTTTCTGACTGAGGTCCAACAGCGGCGGAGCCCACGTTACCAGAGGGGCCCCCCGCTTTAATGGGCCGCCACATGAACCCGTGTTCCTGCAGGATGCCTCGCGTCTGATCGCAGCGGCACCTCACACAGCCGGGCTCTCTCAGAGGAAGCATGTCCTCCCCGGGAAGCAGGCGCAGCAGCTGCCGCGGCATGACGGCTGCAAGTAGGGCGTTGACGTCGGAGGGGCTCCCGGGCCGCCGCCGGGCCTCGAGTTGCCCTTACTTCTCCCCCGGAGCACAGGCCGAGGACTTTTTCCGTCAGCCTGAGCCAGCCGCTGTTCGCCTTGACGCTGCGCTTCCTGCTGGCGGTGGATCTGTGGCTCTCCAAGCGGCTCGGAGTTTGCGCCTGCGAGGAGTCGCCGTGGGGCAGCATCTGGCCCCTGGTGCGCCTGGTGGAGTTCTCCAGGCATGTGGTGCAGTGGCTCGTCGGCACCGTGTACACCCTGCTGCGGGGGGAGAGCGTGGCCGAGCAGGAGCTCATGCTGAATCTCACGCTGGGTGAGGGATTCAGCGTCGGACTCGGTCGGGTTGGGACAAATTGCAACTCACACTATTATCCACCTTGATTCATTTCCACACTAAATCTTTTTAACACCTCTGATATTTCAGCTAGAGGTCATAAAGGCTGGTGTTGTTGATCTGCCTTTATATGTTTGTCACCAAAGTTGAAAAAGAGCTTGTGCGCTTTTACGCACGGACGTGCCAACAGCTCAGCGGGACCTTTGGCAGTCATTGTCGCGCTCTGCGCTTGTCCGGCCTAAGCCGTGCTATGATAATCGCAGTGGAAATAGCACAAGGAGCTAAATCAGTCTCCCCACGGGTCACACAATGTACAGTACAAAAATGAATATGGTTTTGCTATGGTTCCCACTTTTAGTTATACCCACCACTCACACCAGTAAGCTTTCATAGTTTTGCCCGTTGCATATTCTAACTAAACTGACTATGTTTTACCTGACAAGTGACAAGCAGATCTGTGGGTGTTATACACTAAATATTTTATAAATGACCATTTGTACTATTTGGTACAAATGGTATCACATGGTACATTTGGTAGTACCATTGTACCATTTGGGATCAAATTGTGATTGCTGTAAATAAACTGGTTCCTATTATCTTCGTCTAGCAGTAAAGCCCTATGTATATGAATGTAGTGGCTGCTCAAGTTATGAATCTTTTAAATTCTCCATTCAGAATCAGTCAAAGAAAATTGTATAAAATTATAAATTTTGTAAAAGTAGACTTATTTTTTAAAGCAAATTATGTTTAAAACTGTTACTGATATTGCACTCAATATTTGTTCTAATGGCTCCTCAAGCTTTCTCTTGATATTTCTTGAGTCATGATAAAACAGATTTAGACATCATGTTGTTTAAAATGTTAGGGTCCATAAGCATTTCTTTTGAAAAGTGCTTTTTTTCAAGTCAGGCTACTTGTTTGGAACATGGGGTTGTGTCTTATCTTGCTGCGTGTCCCTATTCTAAATAAATTATGCACACTGTCATTGAAGGAGCTGGATCCAATGTGATCTTCTGCCACAAGGTCAGTTAGGGACATTATAACATACAGAATGAGCTGAGTGAAAGGAAAATTCAATTCAGATGAGTGTAGATGCTCTAATTCATCACATACCCCTGCAGGGCATCCCAAAGTTGTTCTCTTACTAGACGTGGCAAGTAATCAAATCAAAGTCTTTCTTTCCAGGACATTTTCTACTTGACAAAAACTGACTGGATAAGATTCTTTAGCAGCATTTCTAGAATGATTGTCAGAAACCACACAAGAAATAAATTGTTTTCCCAACGAGGTCTCGAGCCCTATAGTTCCCGAGATAAACTGACCTGCAGGTTTTAGAGGCACCCATGCTCCCTGAATTATCTCTTCAGCATGAATTTGAGCAAAGGCCAAGAAAAGGCCATTCGTGTGATTCAGATGAGTTGGAGAAGGGCTGAATCCCACAGTAGATCTTGATAACCGTGGTTGGAGATCCATGTTGTAGACGAAGTGTCAAGAATGCTGCTAAAGCTCCCAAACCAGGAAAATAAACTCCTCTGTTCTTATGGATTATGTATAGGTCTTTAGACAGGGCTGTTTTCGTTGGGTTGTCGTCTGTTGAGTCCTACGTATTTGCGGTGAGTCCGTTGCATTTGTGTTGGGTCCTCAGTGTTTTTCTTGAGTCCTACTTGTTTCTTTTACGTTCTCTGTGTTTCTGCTGAGTTCGGTTTTCAGTCGAGCCGTTTCTAATTCTGTTTATTCCGTTTGGTTTCTGTTGTTTTTAATTCGCTGTGTTTTTGTTGAGTCCTCCGTGTTTCAATTGAGTTCTCCTATCGTGTTGCTGTTGAGTTCCTTCTCTGTTTGAGCCCATCGTGTAGTTTTTGAGTTTATATTGCTTCTGGTGAATCTGCCAACTTTCCAGTAATTTGTCCCTTTTTACCTGTTTTAATTCATTCACAATGTGTATTTAAAAGAATCCAACATTGGGATTAATATGAACAAGGTCATCTTAGGTCTCAGACAAATTCCTGATTCCTGAATATTAATTTTTGTGAAAATCAATTAAATCCACATAAAACAAATAGACAAAACTTTAACTTTAGATTTTTATCTATATAAAAAGTGTAATCCAAGCTTTTTGTGCCTTTTTGCTCTTCGTAGCTGTAATCCTGGACATGTTCCAGGTCAGAGCCGTGAAGACGCTGGTGAGACGCCGTACACCTGTCCAGAACCGCTCTGATATCCTCTCAGCCTTCTTCATGGAGCGCTACTCCTTCCCCTCGGGCCACGCCTCGAGGGCGACAATGCGCGCCCGCTTTTTCCTCGCCCAGTTGGCAGACACAGCCTCCATGAGGGTCCTGGTGGTGGGTTGGGCCGTCCTAGTGAGCTTATCTCGACTGCTGCTTGCCAGGCACTATGTGACGGATGTGGGCTTCGGGTTGGCCATGGGTTACTGCCAGTACAGTATGGTGGAGAGGCTGTGGGTGACTTGGGACTGTCTGCAGGACCTGCTGTTCATTCGATTGAGAGAAAGCCTAGAACGGGCTTATGATGGACTGAGGATGGTAGATTGGAAATATTAAGTCATATGTTTGTGTACTGTATGTATGTGTGTGTGTACCTGTTTGTATTTAAGCACAGAAGTCCTGCTGAACTTTAGTTATTTTTCAAACAACCCATGTTTCTGCCATTCTGGATCGAGTTTTATTATTTTCTTGTTTGGGATCTTTCAACCCTAAAGGGTATTTTCAGTTTCTTCAGTCAAGGTCTCATCTTAAACACTGAAAATACTGCGTGATCTACAGGTACGTTTCTCACCCTGTATTTTTAAAAACACAATGAGAGCTGCATCCCCAGCTTCCTGATAAGCTTTGTTGGTGTTTCAATGGGGGGCTGTCAGGATCCACAGAGGGAACTATATTTATGTGATCCCTGCTGGGGGAAAGTCAGCGCCACTCAACCAAGTTTGCATCAGCTGCTGGTGAGTCTCCTGACTGTCATTACACTGTACAAACCTTCTCTCATGTTTCAGTGACTTGCCGACACATTCATTTTAAAACTCAATCAGTGAACCAAACGAAACTTGCAAATGCTTAAGGTCGTTGATTATTTGGAAGGGAATACACAGCCTTACCTGTGCTGGAAATGAATTGAAACACGATAAATAGACATAACACTGCTTGTTCGATCCCTAGGGGGCAGAATGTGATGTTTTGTGTGTATTGGTTATTATATAGATTATATAGACTAATATAGATTAGTTTTAATAGTTACGCTCTTTAATTTCAAGATATAATTTTATCGGTGTTGAATCTGTATGTGTATGAATCGCTAATGAACTGAATCGGATGTGCGTGATACTGTGACCGCGTTTTATGTTGAGGTGCATGTTGCTGGTCAGGCACAGATTTTGAATGACAAAAGTAACCCACATTATTCAAACATGTTTACTCTCTATAGCGTTTTAGACATATTGTTCTATCATGAAATATTTTTAGTTCTTTGAGATTTTCAAAAATTGGTATTAAGGTTAATCTAATAAGAACAAGGAAAAGAATGGACAGAACAATAAAAAGCAAAGCACAGACAGCCAACACTCAAAATATGAACTTTAATAAAAGCCACGAACGCTCAAAATCCCTAAAAGCTCAGATCTACATAAAGATCCAGCTTTATTTTTCTACACATTTTCCCCTAACAACCCCTTTCACAGAACAGCTGGAACCATACTACATGTGGACAATTTATTTGGGTTTTTTAGAGGTATCAGACTGAAGATGCACGTTGTGCTTGTTTCCTGTAAAAACAAATCATACATAATTACACACTTCACAATTGTGCACAACTCTGCGTTGTCAGAAAATCTCGATAACATGTTTTCAGGTTTTTTGCCTGTATTTTATCATCATGACTGAATATACTACGGGACTCCAAATTGCCTCCCACCTGAACTTAAAGTGTTTAAAGTATAACTTGGAAAAAGTGTTATGAAGCATTTCCTCTTCAAGAGTAGCATATGTGGTTTTTGTAACACCATTCTATAAGCCACCGTAAAACTAAAAGCTGAAGAGGTGTATGACAGAGCCTCCGGTTCATGTTGTTTTATTGACAGCTATCTACAGTATATAAGGGTAAACCCCTGCATTTAATCCCCCTAGATGTCTGATCATGCTTTCTCAAAAATATTCAGCAATACTATCGAAAAAGGCAAACATTTTATTTATTTATTTAGCTGTAAAAAACAGATCCAGTATAATGTTTTACAACAATGAAAACTGATCAAGAAAATGTAAGAAAATGTGCCAACGCGTCACAAAAATTACGTCCATTAGGTGTTTAATAAAAGTAGTGTCAACTGTACGGAGGGCTGGTTGTGCCGCGTTTAGCTACCGCTTTGACCAACCGGACCCAGAGTAACATCGTAGGTGACCATGTGGAAGTTGTCCCAGGCGAACAGCTTCCTCTGGGCATGGTTGTAGTCAACCATGCTGTTGTAGCGGTACTTGTTCATGAAGGGCACAGCGATGGCCTGGCCCTGGTTAGTGGCCGTGTCAAACATGTAGTTAAGGGTGGTGTTGGGTGTGGTGTAGCTGGCCATCGTGTATAAACGTCCGCACACCATGAAAGCATTGCCCACCGAGTTCTTTCTGACCTTGGTTTCCCAGCTCTTCCTCACTTCCAGGCTCTCGGGGTCCAGCTGTGAAACGACGATGGCGCCCTTTGCTTTGCTCGTGCTGTGGATGGCCCACAGCCCATGCTCGTCCGCTGCCAGGTCGATGTCCGTGTAGCCGCCCCAGGAGTAAGGGTGCTGCCCGTGAAAGCCGGCGTTAGGCAGGTCCAGGCGGGTTGCAAGGTTTTCTGAGGTGAGGTTGTAGCGAAGCAGCGTCCGACTGCGTCTGCGCTGGTAGTACAGGGAGCCTTGGTACACGGTGGCCCCCGTGCTTTCCACTAGCTCCGGCAGAACCAGGACCTTCATAGGAAAGCCTTTGGAAAACTGATCCATGTCTTCGTACACAAAGAGCTGACGGACTTCTTTACCAACCGAATCAATTCGCCACACTGTGTTTTTGGTGTAATAGGGGCCCCGGGGTTCTGGATCCTGCAGCCACACTCCATATTTACCTGTTATGGCGTCAGCTTTCCTGTGCAACACGGGATCTCCCACTGACAGTAACTCTCCACAACCTGGGAGAAAATTTTGAGTTGAGCTGCGGTTTCCTACAGGAATGAGGTGAGACGCAGGAACCTCTTTCACCTCAGCTTTCATTTCCTGATAGGAGGTATTTTTGAAATGATACGCTGGATCTGTAATAAAGACAATACCATAAAATCTGCTGTTATTATGGTTAAGAATGTGTTTTGTCATGAGCAAAACGAAAGTATAAAACTCCTGGAACAACCATCGTCTATTATGGGTTATGGATGTGCAAAAGGGCCAAAATATAATACATGTAAATATTTCATGAAATGAATATATCAGGTGGTAAAAATTTTTGTATTGGTCATGAAATGATGTTTAGAATCAAAGTGAGGCACCAAAGCACCAAAATAACTAGAACAAATGAATATACAATGAAAGCAATGAATCTCTCATCACGTTTCCTTAAATAATGGAATACACATTTGACCTGATAAACATATACAATTAAACATCTTTTTTGGAAAATAAACAAATAAAAAAATATGTCACTCAGCTACAGTTAATCTGGGATGGTTAGACAGATTTACATGTGTGCATACCTCTGAGAGGCCGGTTTCCAGTGTGTGACTGCTCACAGGGTCTCTGCCGGAGCCTCTCTGCCTCCCGGCCCAGATCGGCCAACGCACTCTGCAGTTTCTCGACCTGGGTGTCCAGGCGTTCCCTGTCCAGTTGTAGCTGGTTTCTTTCTCTTGTAACCTGGGCAAACGCCTCCTGGAGATTCTCTTCTCCGCTCCTCAGCCTGCCAGAGCCGGTTCCCACCTCTCCTCCTGCTATTAGCCGACTGACCAGAGCTTCCACCGTGGTGAGTCTGGACAGGACTCCATCCATCTCTGACTTGGTGCTTCCTGCTGGGCAGCTGGACTCCTGTGGATTGACCACAGTGAAGGTGTAGACGCAGTGTCCAGTGGAGTCGTTGAAGCGGCTGAGGGAGGCTTGGCTTTGTGAGGACACAGCTGAGCAGGACAAACACAGGAGAGTGATTTGGAGCAGCATTTCTGGAAGTCTTGATTGTAGCTTTTTGTCTTTCTGTCTTCTCCCTTGAAGAAAAGCTTGCAACTGTTTTACCCTCTAGGTCAGATTTCTGTCTGTCTATACCTATCAGAGTAAGTTGATGCCTGAATCCCAGCAGAACTATGGCTATTTATGCTTTTAGGCTGAAGGGGATGGACTAACCAGGGGGTGTGGAGAGTTTTTGTTAAGCTCCATGTGTTTCTTGCTTCTTGCTGATGTTGAGGAGAGATCTGCTACGAGGGACAAACAACCTGCAAACCACAAAGTACAAGTGGAAGCGTAAACAGAATTCCTGCATTGTGTCTCAGCAGTTGGTACGTCTCTGAGCGTTGTTTTGACCGGACAGTTCTCTTTTTATGTGTCTAGCCACTGTCATTGGCACTTTTGTTTGCTTCCTGCACAATTAAACCACTGCATGATTAACCGTAATAAACACAGTTTACGGCCGCAACACATGTTGAAATTCAGACGGGAGTAAAAAAAGGTACGGGAGGAATGCATCAATAGCAACTCCAGGGCAAGGTGGTGCCTCAGATGGCCGGAGAATGTGGCTGTACAGCGGAGCCACATCACAGCTGGGCAGGATGTCTGGCACAGGAGGCAGACAAACTGAGAATAGTGATGAAATGTGACTATTACATTTTGTCAGGGCAGAAAAAAATCATTGTACAGGCTAAACACTTTTAATGACAGACTCGTAAGTAAAACTAAGAGATTTTTTGGCGCTATGGTGTAGATTAGTGCTTTTACAGTTGAAAATGGACAGTCTCAGCAGAAAAATAACCCACTTTGGCCTTCAGCCTGGTGAGATGAATCGTTTTTCCAACTGTCAGTGCAGATGGTTTATTGAGATGCTCTTCCAAGGCTCAATCCTACTGCCGCTTACTCTGATTTTAACAAGTAAGGTGATTAATTAACATACTTATGCAGACGATACAAAGTTGTAGATCATGGCTCATCCAAGAACTGAACCGATGCTTTGAACAAATCTATCTATAGATGTGCCACACACCACCATGAACCCTGCCTGATCCTCCAGAGAAACATAAAGACAACTGCAAAGTCGGCCTTCAATCAGCTGGAGAATGTTAACTTCCATACCATTTAGGTCTTTTGGCTCTAGTCTAGTCATCATTGGCAGAATCAGAAGCAAATTTACAGAAGTAACATTCAGTTACTTTAAATCAAGGATAACAAACTTCGTTTGGAGTTGCCTTTGATTAATCAAAATTATTGGTTTTCATCATATAAAAGCTCTCTGAACTGTTGAAATATGCTAAACAAATAACCTTCACTTGTTTTTATTTTGTTTTTAGAGGCAGGGAAGCAAACTGGAGCCGAGTTAAGATCCACCTGGAAGAAAACCAGTTAGATACTTAAAACTTTGGGGATGTTTGTCCTTTCAGAAGGACAACCATGCGCATACACCCATACTTAAGGGCAATTTTATAGTATTCAATTAAACTAACAGTCAGGGTTTTTTGACTGTGGGTGCAAGTCAAAATACCCAGAGGTAACCTCATTTAAACAAGAAGAACAAGCAACTTTATCCAGAAAGATCCTTTTTTTTGTGCAAATTATCCTCCTCCCTTTTAAAAAGAAGCTTTAGCTACAAACTTTCATAATATAAAGATTTCCACCATGGTGAACAAGGAAAAGAAAGTATTGAGTCCCCGCGGATATTCTAGTGAATTCACCAGATTCACCTTACATTTCCATTCAATGAGCAAAATTGTCTGTGTGAGAGACATGCCCCAAATGACTTCGCAGCTCTAAAATGCAACAAAACGAAGTTTCTGAAAAATACTGACTTGGCTAAATACAAGATTGTGCTTGACACACATTACAGATTCTGTTTTGCTGATTGTCTCTTTCACAACAAATATCATTGAATTATAGCAACGTTATGACTGAAATGTGGTGAAATGTAGAAGAAAAAAAAAGATTCACCCCACCGTAACCCACATGTATCTGTTTTAAAGAGACAGTGACTACATCATATTTACCTCAAGCACCGCATAAAAAATGAATAAAAACAGAGTAGGCGCACATCTGGGTTTCCATGAGATCAGTCAGCTGCTTAGTTATTCTGTCTGTTCTCCAGCCCACGGAAAGTCTCCAGGTTCCACAGTGCTTTTGCCGTGAAGTTGTGTTTTTCATGTGCAACGTAGTGTTTCAGGAATTCTGGTAAAGTCCCCGTAGTTAGACTAAAGCGGATCTTACAAGCCAGAACCGAGCAGAGCTGCTCATCATCACAGTCTGTTTCATGAAATTTCTGTGGTGCCGAGTTCCAGATTGTTTTGTTTTTCTAAGCACATATTTCCACATTTAGATATTTCCAGTCGGATGTTTATGGGGGATTTTATTTACACATTTGAAATTTTTTAGGGTGAAGTGACCATATAACAGTAGTAGTAAATTTCTAAAATAAGAATGTCGCTCTGGAGCTGCAGCTTGCAAACTCTGGTGTTGTTTTCCTACTTGGGAAAAACACATTTAAGGAATAGGTTGACAACTGGTCCTAGAACCATTGAACAAATAGAGACTGAGGTATGCAAATGTAGTTTAGTTTGTTCCTCCAAGAATGCTTTGTCAGTTTGAGCAGATAGCTGAACCTTCCTTCTCTGATCTTTTCTCCAGGACTCTACATGAGCAGCTGCAAATTTCAGTGACGTTTGAAGGTGTTGATGTTGGACTTGATCGCTCTATTTTAATTCAGAGGCTGAGGGAATGCTTAACCATTTTCAAAACTCCAATATTAATAATCCCTTTAGAATAAAGATGTTTTTCTGCTTATGTAAATTATGACATGAAGAAAAAAGGAGTAATGTAACATTCTCAGATGGAGAGGCAATAAATCGTTAGTTTGGCAGTCTCCGAAGAACCCCTCTGAAAATACAATCACATTTGCTGGCAACACATTATGTTCAGTGTTACTTCTAAAGGCACGTTTGTCTGACAGTGACTTTTAGAATATTGCCCAACAACAGAAAGAATGAGGCCAGCGGCTGTGTGGTCGTCTGTGCAAAGAGTTCGACATCAAAACAACGGTTGAAAATCCAGATCTCCTCTTCACAGGTCTCTCGAAACTGATTATTAGCTTTACAATGAAGGAAACCAACTAATTTCTCTTGGATTTTTAATAAAACAGTTGCGGCAGCGTTTTTCCCTGTGCTCACTGGATAGCTGTCACTTGCTTACCAGACTTGCTTTATATATAGTTGCATAACATTTACACACCACTGGCCTTTTTATCTCGTTGATGTAATGCAAACCTGAGAGGAGAACAAGCCACATAAGTGCTAGGAGGGAGACAGTCTGAACAGATCTTCAGGAAAGGTCAAAGGTCTCATTTTAAGCTTGCTACCTTTGCTGAAACTACCACTTTAAGCTTTCTTGGAATGTTTAGACTGGGCTTGTGATCCTATCTGTCACAGGCGAAATAAATCACGTCTGATTTATCACCTAAAATTAGGGTTAGACCTACTGCCTGGGCTTTAGTTTAAGCTTTAATGTTTCATACTTACCAGGATCAACAAGATTACAAAGAAATACCTTAGAGACACCATTGTTTGGCAAAAGATTTGTTGTGAGTGCTTACAAACTAAAATTATGATCGTTCCCACCTATAAGCACATTAGCAATTTACAGTTTTGGAAAAACACTCCCCAAAACACACACACACACACACACACACACACACACACACACACACACACACACACACACACACACACACACACACACACACACACACACACACACACACACACACACACACACACACACACACACACACACACACACACCAGGTCATAAGGAGGCTTAAGCAGAACTTGATTTGGGGCCCGGGCCTTCTGTTCAGGACATCAGCACCACTGACAGAGTTTGAATCCAGATGTGGTGGAATCTGGAAAAGATTTGTTCATGGAAAAAAAGTAGGCTTAAAATAAATAAAAAACAGAAAAAATAAAATGAAACTAACTTAAAATTAACTCTTCAGAGAGACTTAGCAGCTTGCTTCAAGTCAGTGATACATGAATATTAATAAAAAGGTACTTGTCCTACTGGCTCAAGTAAAACAAGTTTAAAAATAACAAACAAAAATTTTATTATGCCAAATTACCTTGCTTATACCAATAAAGGTCTTAAAAGGAAATTATACAAAATATATTTCATATTGAGATAAGTTGGCCATATATAGATAATAAAACATGCGATTCAGTTGATAAAATGATAATAAAACAAACAAAAGTTATCTTTAACTTTTTGTTTATGTGTTCCTGATGATTAAAGGGTCACATGCATAATTATGCTTCAGGGAGATGTCTTCATAACTGTCTATGAGCAATTACAAAAAGAAAGTGTATTAGCATCACTTTTTCATACTGATGTTGCGCACCAAACTTTAGATCAAAAATGAAATAAAGGTAAAAATTTAATTCAGAGAATCAGAAAAAAAAGCTATCATTATGAAAAAAATAATGGATCAGCAATAAAGATTATAAAAAAAGTTGAGAAAAAATGCTTATCTATACATAAATGTTTGTATATAATGTAAGAAACTACAAAACAAACAGATCTAGTTAATTCTGCAGGAGGGAAAATGTCAAAATGTTAAACTTAAACACCAGATTACAGCCTATCTCAACAGGGAATGTAGATGAAAGTGTCTCGACTGAAAGAAATGACGTAAGCAATGAGAAGCTCTGAAACTTCACCACTGACCTGTCTGTCTTTTCCTGTTATGTATTTCTCTGCTTGTGTCTGAGGCATCTAAATGGAAATAATACATGACTGCACTTTGTACTTCTGTCTTTATATGTTAGAATTATAATAATTATTTTCTGGTCAACCCATAGTGTAATGAGTTAGAAGAAAAACCAAATTTACTTTTGTATATGAAAAACACATAAAGTTGTCTCACCTCAAGATTATGCTGCTTTCATATCCACTGTTAACGTAGGCAACCTCTGACACTGAAAACCAACATTTTTGTGTTAACGGTTTTGATCAGCTTTTAGTGGCTCAGCAGTGTGACATCCAACCCCGCTGTCCCCTATTCATACTCTTGTATTTGACTTTTAATAAGAATGCTCGGAACTAACTGAAAACAAAACCTTTTAACGACATTTACACTTTGCTGCAGTTAATAATTATTGCCAATGCAATACATACACCAGGGTTATCCTCATTTAAGGATCTTAAACACTCAAATGTGACATAAGAGCATGAAACAGAAGAAATTTCTAAGGGAGTAAATACTTTTTAACAGCACCGCATACCGACAGGGTCACAATTTTACCAAACCAAAACACAAGTTTCATTGCGACAGTTCAACTCAAAAACACAACAAACTAGGTGATTCCTAGAGGCCACCAGTAACTTCTTATGCATCTTAAGCGTCAGAGCACACAGGTCATTATTCGCTCCCACTTTTAAATGTGACCACTGAAGAACAAGCTGTAAAAGCTCCAAGGAAGGGCCGTTTTACAGATGCTGTGACACGGTTTTCTGGTCATGTCCATCCTTAAGACTTCCAGTTTGTGTTGCAACGTGAACTTCTTTTACATTGGAATACCCATTAGAGTTGTTGCAGAGGGAGACAGACAACGGTTCCAAACAAGAGGGAAACTATTCGGTATGAATATATAAATAATGTGTGGTCATGGTTCATGTCAAAAATGTGTGGCATCTTTGGTTTTAGTTGTTGAAAGACCAACAAGCAAACATTCATATGTATGCTCTCCTGTAACTGCATACCATGATTTGTACCATTTATTGTTTACCTCCATATTTTACTAGCTTTAACAAACATTTGATTTAGTTTATTGTCATTGACCCAACAATTTCTGTCCTGCCAGACAGAGTAAGTAGATCGTTTCTGACACCTAGCGTTCACTACAGGATTTTGCGTCCGCTCTGTAACTCCGTCCATGATGACAAGGACAAAACTCCCCGCGAATGACATTCTGTGGCCTAGAAACTAGTGCGCGTCGCATTCTTATGAGGCCAGATTAGTCTCAAAAAGAATGAAGTCACGCAGTGTCTTCCACAAATGCACATGAGTCACAGCCAAATGCCTTCGGGAGAAAACAAACTAGACCTCTCCTTTAGATTTTCATCTGCAGTCGATAGAAAGTAAGTATTGTTCCAGCAAATCATGGCCCTGTGTGAGGTTTTAAGACGGCATCAGTCCCGCATCACTGCCTCCACCAGCAGGAGCCAGAAGTTTGTGCAGCCGTACATTTTAAAATCACTACGTGCTTCTGCTCCGGCTGCGGAGACGCGGAGCAGCGCGTCCTCCTGCGTGATGCACAGACGCGCAGCCGTGCCGCATGACTCACGAACCCACCAGGAGCTGCCCGGATGTAAACAGGAGGCGGGCCGAACCAGGCCTAACCTGTTCCCCGCTCGGCCAATGGGAAGCCGCGCTCCTCTGCATCCTCTCAGACGCCGCATTTAACCCATTGGTGGTCCTGCGCGTCTATCGCAATTACGCCGCAGAGAAGCCGAGAGGAAGGAGAGAGAGAGAGAGAGAGAGAGAGGGAGAGAGAGAGAGAGAGATTAATCTGTCAAAGGCAAATTTGAGCTCGCTCCGACATTCACAGGTGGAACACGGTTTTACTCCAGCCGACAGGGAGCGGATGTGGAGGTGGCAGCAGGTGTGCGAGCGCGTTTCAGCACCGGACAGCGACACACCTGCAGCCGCGGCCGGAGAGGGATCCTGAGGTTTGGGTGAGCTCCAGCTCCAGCTCCACCACCAGCAGCACCAGCAGCAGCAGGAGGAGGCCGGCTCTGCTCAGCTCTATCAACGTTATCTTTCATTCGGTAAATGTCACGATGTGTGCTGGTGGGGGGGGGGGCAGGTGTCTGGATGTGCTTTTATTAGTAACGTTGTGAAAAAACTGAGCTCCAATCAGCGGATGTCCTTGACAGTAAAGGCTTTGCTTGATGTGTGTGTGTGTGTGTGTGTTTGTGTGTGTCTCGTGTTTTGCTCCTGCGCAGTTGTCTGCTGTCTGTCCTTTTTTTGCTCTGACTTCTGCTTCTGTCTCCACAGCTCGTCTGACCATCTCTTGGCTTGGATTGGGTGTGTGGGGGGTTATGGGTGGTTGCAATGAGCCCACCGCATCAACAAACGCCATGGTAGTCCTGGACTAATAATACAGCAGTGCCACGTCTCCTCCTCCCCCCTCACCTCCCTTCTGTCTCCATTCGCTGAGTACAAGTCCTCCTGACTGAAGGCACCATGGGAAATCGTGGCATGGAGGATCTGATCCCGCTGGTCAACAGGCTGCAGGATGCCTTCAGCTCCATTGGCCAGGCCTGCAACCTGGACCTGCCTCAGATTGCTGTGGTCGGCGGTCAGAGCGCAGGGAAGAGCTCCGTGCTGGAAAACTTTGTTGGCAGGTAATAAAAAAAGTACATATATATATATATATATATATATATATACATATATATATATATATATATATATGAAATAGGATAATCCCTTCTCTAGTTTAAACTTGGAGTTGAGGTAGGAAGCCTGTACTGTGAGGCCTGACCATTATCGCTCAGTCAAGTCTCATGTTGTTAAATCAGCACTAGGTCACAGTTGCAGCTTTATTTAGGTTACAGCAGCACATTTGGGATTTTATTTTATTTTTTTGTATAATAACCATCACATCCAGAGCTAGCCCAGTGTTGCATGGCACCCCAAGCAGAATTTGACACGTGGCCCCAGTCAGAGGGCCCCAGATTCAACTCACTTAGTGAAAAACCTATGAAATACAAGACCTCCATTACAGGCTAAGTTAAAAACTAAACAGAGGGAAAGTGTAACACAGTGATATAATCTAACAGCAGAGACGCCAGTCCTCAATACATTGAAATTATAAAATAAAGGGCCTGAATTTCACGCTATGGCATAAAACGCTATGGCTTAAAACAATGCAGTGTTCACACTGCATTGTTTTATTCCATACCTTTGCAATTGGAATTTTTGTCAAGAATAGGTTTAAATGCAATAGAGGTGGTAACCTTTCAATAAAGATAACTGCCTGCTGGAAACGTGTCCGTGTCGGATATAGTGGATATCTAATTTTTACGTCACTGGCATCCAGTTTCAGTTAAAACGATCCTTGTCCAATTCAGTAATGCGTTTGAAGCGGGAATATGAAATGGGTCTCCTAGGTCAGCATGTGTGGTTTTTATCTAGTTACATCTTGTCCTTGTAATTGTGATTTTAATGAAAGAGGATGTAGGTAGTGGGAAAGACATAAAGTGACTAAAACACATTTCTAATTGATGTTCGAGGCATAGATGAATGTTCTTTTGTTGCTTCTCTCATTACGGTTTATTCGAGATGGAACATTCTGGGGAACAATACCCTCAGAATTATTTAGACTGATTTTTTTATCTGTGGTCCTCTTGGTGGAGAAAGCCAAAGATATACCCTGAATGAACCCCAAACAACTTTACGCAAACATAACAATAAAAGCTAACCCAGGTAAAATTTACTCATCTGAACTACTTCATTCCTGGAAATACAGATAATTAATAACTACTCAACTTAAATCAGTGGCAATCAAAATGTCCAAACCCAGCTGCCTTAAGCATTCAGTCAATCAAAAAAGCTGTGCAGTACGCTCATATTGATAAAGAACCCCTCCTACCAGAAATGTCCTACCAGCTGTGCTTTCATGGTGCGCGGTGTTACTGTACTGAACCATTTTATTTCACGTATTTGCAACACTCGTGACTGTTTTTTCAATTAATAAGTGAACTTAAGATTGAAAGAATCTGAAGATATTGAAAAAACATCAAAATCTACTTTGGCTAAAAAGCCCAAAAAAGCTGCTTATACAGTAGATTTGCTTAGTTTTTTCTGCTCTGGATTGTAGTGCATATAATGCTGAAAAAAAAAAATATTGCTATGTGTAACCTTTAAAAAGAAACATCCCCCACATGCAGCAGCTCCCACTCCTAAATGCACACATGAATATTCATCGTGTTGCTCTGGAACTTGTCTTTAAGCTTACGGGCTACGTAGCTGAGTTGACGACGGGCTCTGCTACGCATCTATGTTGGCATACGGCTCCTTTTCTGTACCTGCTTTCTAATTGACTATTTTCCAGTGGTTCAGGGTGCTAACTATATGTCCAGGGGTGCCTCTAACAAGATTGTAAAGGTGTGGCCAAATAGGGGCCTCTTACTATCTTTTGTTACTAAAGTCAAAAACCTGAAAGTATCTTCAGAAACATTTGGATGCTATTATTACATTTACAAAGGAGGTGGAACCACATGTGGCAGATAAACATTTCAAATGTGCACACTGTGTATTACTGAAAGATAAGAAGAATACATAGTAAAAGTGAAAAAAACCCGGACCAATGGTTATATCTTATTACTTATTGCCACTGATACCTGAATATTTTAGTGCACTGATCGAGACCGAGGCATTAATTTAGTCCTCCCCCAGCCTTCTACGAGAGCCATGATGCTGAGTAATGGTCCATCTGTCCAGCCTGGCTCCACACAGTGCTGAATGGACACATGGAGGCCTCATCATTTCTTTAAGTCTCATCCCCAATGAAGGCTCTCTGAGGGAATGTTTGTCATTGAGGTTTCTCGGAGCAAGCCTTCCACCTCGAACATATAAGACGTTTAGCTTTAGTGTACGTCGGCAGATCCATCCTCGGGCTTTAGCGAACACACATACGTTGTCTATCTGTGCGAACCTCCGGGAAAAGGGTAAAGTCATCGTTTCACGACCCGAGAAAGCGCCCTCTCAGCTCGTCATTCGGACCTGTCGTTTACCAAGTCAGGACGTTTTGTCCTCAGCTGTGGTGACACCAACTAAAAGCTACAGTCCTGACAGAAAATGGCCTCGGCTTCAGTCATTTTGAGCGCTTGTGTCTTGTGTTTCTTTCATAGGGACTTTCTGCCCCGTGGTTCTGGCATCGTCACCCGCAGGCCTCTGGTTCTGCAGCTTATCAGTGCAAATGCTGGTTGGTTCCACACACACATTCACACACCCACACCAAGCTAACAGGCACACATTTGTCCTCTCACAAAGACACGCACTCCTCCTCTCTTTGAAATGGTGCTGCTTCTTTATTCCCCTGCTTTTATTCCCTCCTCTGTCAGCGTTTCGTTCCACTCGGCGCAGCCATTACTAATCTTCGGTGCGTGTGTTTCATTTTTTCGTCCCCACAGAATGGGCTGAATTCCTCCACTGCAAGGGGAAAAAGTTCACCGACTTCGATGAGGTGCGCCAGGAGATTGAGGGCGAGACCGATCGCGCCACAGGGGCCAACAAAGGCATATCTCCTGTCCCCATCAACCTACGAGTGTACTCCCCTCATGGTACGGGTGAAATCACTCCGCTTTTCTTTTTTTAAAATTTTTTTTATTACTGTCAGTACGCTTAAACTCTTCTGAGTCTAAACAGGGTGTGACAGGTTGTGAATCATCACGACTACCTTGAGGGTAAAGTTTATTAAAGCAGAGTAACTGGAAACATACATGATGGTGTTCTTAGGTGGAAATTACAGGAATAATCCCTGGGAATATTAATTCAAATCCCTTAAAGAGTTCAACACCTGACTTGCGTGAGCAGCAGAACTAATTCAGATTCCAGATCAGATTGAGAAGCTGTCAGACCTATTAGGTCATTTTATTAAAATACGACAAGATAAAATTTTTTTTTATTTTAAATAAACCTTGAAGGTAGTGAGCCTAAAGTGCTTTGCAGAAGTATTTTGAAGATTTGTGAAACTTTAATGTCATTTATTGAAGCTGCGTGATAGGCCAACGCATAGCAGTGCACATATTTGTATTATAAATAGTTACTTGTTGTTTTTGCTGTGAGGCAGAAGCTAAATTGCTCATTAGAATACAGCACATAGCTACAGTCTATATTTAGCAGCCACAGTAGCAAGATTAGGCATACTATGGCGAATAATAGTATCAACCATCATGTATTTCTGTCCTTTACTTGCAAGTTATTATAATTGGTAGGCTAATCTATGTTTCCATCCAAACTAATAACAAAGTTAGAAACCGTAAGATCAGAAAACAAGATTAAAGCCGATGTTTTTTTTAGTATTAAACATGCTGAACTGCTGGATAACTGTGAAGATGATTTGTATATAAAACATGTTAATGAATTTATGGAAAATGGAAACCAGGAAAAAATATTTAGCCCCTTAAATTGGAAAATACATTTCTTTCTAGTTTAGCCTGTTATGTAATTTCAGTTAGGCAATCTGCAGGTGCTACGTGGCTTTCTTAAGCATTACATCCTTAACTCTGACAGTTCTCAAACAAGGAATCCTCAGGTACCAAAGGTTGAAATGACTAATTTGCGCTCCAACATTACCATTTAAACCTGCAAAATAGCAAATTTGGATTCCATACTTAGAAGTTCATCTACAGACAGCAAGTGGACCCTAATTGTGATACTAGTTAGGGTACGTTAAGGCTTTACCTCTGTTTTCGGATGTTATATAAAAAAGGACATGTGTTGCACCTTGTTATTATATATTGTGTTCCTGTGACTCTGCAGTGCTGAATCTGACCCTCATCGACCTGCCGGGAATCACCAAGGTGCCAGTGGGAGACCAGCCTGTGGACATCGAGCAACAGATCAGGGACATGATTATGCAGTTCATCAGCAGAGAGAGCTGCTTGATCCTGGCTGTGACCCCGGCAAACACTGACCTGGCCAACTCGGATGCCCTCAAACTGGCGAAGGATGTAGACCCCCAGGGTAAGGCAGGGATTCAGAGGCCGGAGAATTAGACACTAAAGGAGATCAGATCTGAAAAATGTGACCTTCTGTTTGCTTACTTGGACAAAAGCTCAACGGGGAATCTCTGTTAACTGTGAGATGCTGTCCGTTGACATTGTGCTTTGACCTCTCTAAATGTGGACGGGCTGGTTTTCCTGCAGGGATCCATCAAGTGGCACATTATTATTAGAAACAGCGGCGTTGAGAGAAGAGAGCCACAAAAGAGGACACATTAAATTATAAAAAGACAGCAGGATTAAACTAAGGAAATGGATCAAAAATGGGGAACAAAGGGGAATTATGGTTGAAATATACAAACACACTGTAGAAACATAGCAATAATAATAATTCACTCTTAAATGTTTACAAAAACAAGGAAGATGAGCCACGGCGTGTGCATTAAAAAACGCTCAACTCCATTAAATGCAATCTGAGACTAGTAAACTGACAGGAGACCTCATGTTAGTTTTACAGTAAAATACTGCCATGTTTTTATGGGTTGCTCAGATCAGCAGATACGAGTTCGTCGGCCAGATTGGTTTCACGTTTAGCTCGCCGTTACAGAAAAACTGACATTAGGTTCGGTGAGCCAAAATCAATGACAGTCATTTAGTTTATCATCAAAGAATTAATACATGAATGATTACCATCTGTCTATGCAATAAATATAGAGGTTTATTACAAATTTTTAATGCAAAAAAACAACTTTAAACCGCACATTATGTACAAGAAAAGTATGAAAAGTGTGGCTTGCGTTTTTATTGAGCCCAACTAAGTCAGTACTTGACTGACCTGCGTATCACAGGGATTAGAGCAGCAACACTTTGTGGCTTCGTCCTTTATGGGCTTTTCACATCAACTTTTTTCACCCATTCTTACTTGCAAAACATTTATAGCTGATTTAAATCTGATACGAAGTACTCATAAGTCTTGCTTAAGATTTTCTGTACCGCTGGTTTTGTGTTGTTTAGTATAATTTTACTGCTGGAGCTTTTAGCAGCTTTTCTTCCAACCTTGAAACCCAATATGCTCACTCTAAACCTATCAAGAAGAAAAGCATCCCCACAGCATGACGCTTCCATCACCATGTTTTAATGTGGCTGTAGTTGCTAGAACGATGCGTGCCGTGTTAGTCTTCATTCGTGCATTTTCTTGAACGGCAGGTTTTTTTAATTGCGCGACTAACCGATCGCATCGACTGATCTTCGAACTTGAGCTGTTTATCTCTGCATCTCTGCAGATGCAGACAGAAGAATATTAACTCACTGTTTGCCCATAGTATCAGCACCAAGGGAACTGAATACAAATGGAAGCCACACTTTTATGATTGTTGGTTTTTAACACATTCTGCCAGTCTGTCACATACAAATTGTCTTATTTCACGCCTCTTGTGTAATCAAGGTCTAAGGACGATTGGAGTGATTACCAAACTGGATTTGATGGATGAGGGAACAGACGCCCGGGATGTTCTGGAGAACAAACTGCTGCCACTCCGAAGAGGTGGGAATATTTTATTCAGACTAAGGAAAGACCCAGCGGTACATTTTCTATTGGCATGGTTCCGGTTTTTTATTTATCTATTTAACTTTGCTTACAGCTTAATTTATCACAGTATTTGTGGAAATATTTCTCTTCATTTACTCTCCTGCCTAATTTTTTCCCAGGGTACATCGGTGTGGTAAACCGCAGTCAGAAGGACATCGATGGGAAGAAAGACATTAAGGCAGCTTTAGAGGCTGAGAGGAAGTTCTTCCTGTCCCACCCAGGGTATAGGCACATTGCCGATAAGATGGGCACCCCTCGCCTGCAGTCAGTGCTCAATCAGGTGATGAGGGATTTATCCCACGGTGCACTTTAAACAATTAATAAGAGGACGACCTACTTTTTTTGTTGTTGTTTTGCTTACACCACCTGAAACATTCATGTAGATTTAGAATTCCAGAATTCACAGAATTCCAGATTCTCTCCTGATTTGTTTTTATTGAACAAAGAATCATTTTCATTACAGTGAATTAGATGATAGTAATGATTTACATATAAAAAAAATCAGTAATATTAATTACATCTCCTTTTATCTTTTTTATTTGAATTAAACTCATGTCGGTTTTGTGTCTGCCTAGCAACTGACCAACCACATTCGGGACACCCTGCCAGCTTTCCGCAGCAAGCTGCAGGCCCAGCTGTTGGCTCTGGACAAGGAGGCAGAGGAATACCGGGGATACCGGCCTGATGACCCATCTCGCAAAACCAAGCAGCTGCTGCAGTCAGTAGAACATTTTTTTCCCACACCAGAAGCAACACGAGATTTTGTTGACTGAAGACCATGTGAAAATCTTTTCTCTCCTTCCCTTTTTTTTGCCATTGTTTTTCAGCCAACATTTTTAGGTTGCCAGAAACTACAGTTTGCTTTGATTAGCTGAACTATAAATGATGTATGTTTTCTTTTGTGTGCGTGTATTCCAGAATGGTGCAACAGTTCTCTGTGGACTTCGAGAAGAGGATTGAGGGTTCGGGGGATCAGGTGGACACAGTGGAGCTGTCTGGAGGAGCAAAAATCAATCGCATCTTTCATGAGCGCTTTCCTTTTGAACTTGTGAAGGTGAACTGTGGTGTACAACAACTGAAGACTAAAAATAAAAATAGGATTATTACAGTTACTTTTACTCATACTGAAGATGTGCACACAGCTTTGATTTGTTTACCACTAAGAAAATGAGTGCATTGTAAGCGTTTAAGTCATCTTGACTAAGGCACTAACAATTAAGGATACTGCAAATGATCCTTTTGGAAATTATAAACTCCGAGGCCCTAAAAAGTCATTTAATTCATAGTTTTGTACTCTCCTAAAAATAATAAACATCAAGTCAATGTCATTAACTGGGGCATAAATCCAGATTAAAGGGACTAATTGGGCCATAATTTTAGATTAATGAGGCTAATTCTGCTCTTTTTAAAATAAATCAACATTTATTGACATCCTGACTGACAAATTGTTGCATAATGATTCATCTTTTTCTAGGAAAAATACTTTACAGGATAAATGTATGCTTATAAAAAAAGGTTTTTTAGACTTCTGTAAGTAAATTTAGACACATTTGTTTATTTGGTAAAGGACAAAAACAAACTGCAAACACAACAAGTACTTTATATTCAGTTCCGGAGATATTTCATTAGCCGAACATGTAAATTATCCTGGTTTTTACTCTCCTGTTGTTTTCTTTCGTCATCGATCGCATCCTCTCTGCTTCAGATGGAGTGTGACGAAAAGGAGATGCGCCGCGAGATCAGTTACGCCATCAAGAACATCCATGGTATCCGGTGGGTGTTTCTTTGCTGTCTACAGGTTGTTTTTAAATTTCTTCCCACCATGTCAAATGTGCAGCATGTTCATCAATATTAGGCAGCCAACAATCTGCATCGACACAAACATCTCTGAATAAACCACGCATTCCCTTAAAAGTTGCTACCATGAAGTCAAAATAATCTTTTTTTCTAACCTCCAGAACTGGGCTTTTCACCCCTGACATGGCATTTGAAGCTATAGTAAAGAAGCAGATTGTTAAACTGAAGGAACCGTCCGTCAAATGTGTAGACATGGTCATCCAGGAGCTGATCAACACCGTGCGCCAGTGCTCCAACAAGGTAGGCCCTAATTTTACGGGGCTGCTGTTACATGTCAGCTCTGTTTAGCATGTTGAAATCTTAAAGTACTTGAATAAAAAGAAAAAAAACAATTGGGTTTCATTTCAAGTTGGAGTGCTTCCCGAGGCTGCGTGAAGAAACTGAGAGGATCGTCACTTCTCACATCAGAGACAGAGAGGGTCGTGCCAAGGACCAGGTAAAAACTGCTTTGTTCCCATGCAACACCTATTGCATTAATGCCAAATACAACGTTCAATTAACATATAAGTATAAAGTTATATAACAGTAAAGTAATACAATAATCGTATCTAAAGAAATCCTCACTGTATCCTGGTATCCTGTATCCTCACTGTAATAGTTTTGGTGCATGGACAATGTTCTGGTTGAAATTGTAAACCCACATCTTTGACTCGTAATGTTTCAGTTTCTTCTCAGCTAAAGATGTTTTGTAAAGTCAAGGATTAACCTTTGCTTCACATGCAAGTAATGTGCTAAAATGGCAACAATTATAATAAATACTTGCTGAGTATATAAGACTAGTTTAAGTAAACATCTTTAATGTGCATAAGTACTGGGAGTCTAATAAGATGATATTTAAGTGTATTTGGCTACTGAGCACTGATACTGGGGACACGCTATAGTCCTATACTCTCAGGTCACTCATGCCATGTGCAAAACAGCTGTTAAGATCTTAATTTGTCTCCAGGAACTTCTCATGATTCATTTTTTTCATCTCCTTTCAGGTTCTGCTGCTGATCGATCTGCAGCTTTCTTACATAAACACAAATCACGAGGATTTCATTGGCTTTGCTAGGTAAAGATACAACAGTTTTACCCTAATTCAATGTATGAATTAGGGTAAAATCGTTTGCTTTGTCCTTTTTTTTCTGCTGTTCTGCTCGCCTTTTTATCACCATCATCCTGTCTCTGTGTCTGTCTCTGTGTCGTTGTTTTCCCCTTGCAGCGCACAGCAGAGGAGCAGTCAGACTAATAAGAGCCAGAGTTCAGCAGGAAATCAGGTGAGCCTATTCTGCGTTTCGCGTGTCACAACACAAACGGTGGCGTGCCAGCTCAAGGCTGTTGTGCGCCGCCACATGTCTCAGAGATAGCTACAGTGCAGAGAATAAATATAAAAACAGAAACATGAGAGCTGAGGCACTTTTCATCATGCGCCGATTCATTTAGGTTAATTGTTTGCACAGATTTTACAGTCTTTTTATTTGACTCCTGTATTTTCAACGACAACATACCTTTTAGTTTTATAATTATTTGTCCTGCATGATTAAATGTTTACAGTTATTCATCAACATTGACCAGTGGCGATGCACTGAGAAATCATCTACTGATTTTTATTGTTTTGGATTGCGTAGAAAAAAACATTGTCATATACTTTGCAGTATAGTTTTTTTTATAAGAAGAAGCACAAATTGCCAGAAAGTAGATGGCATGTTGATTGCTCCATAAATCCATATCTGTCTCTCTATCAGCCAATCTGGATTGGTAAAGGTTCCTACTCTTTCTGCAGACCCTACATTTAAAGCAAGGGTTTACGGGGAGTACAGCTTTGGACTACAACCTTGGTGATGTAAACTTGCTGATAAGGAATCTAAAGATTTTGGTAAATTTGTTGGCTGAGCTCTAAAATAATAGTGAACTCCTGTTTAACTGCAGACCTCTGTAGTGATAACCGCTCTCTCTCACCAACACTGGGCATTGTTGCCACTGACTATGACCCAAATAATGAGAGATAACTCAAAAAAGCCTTCTTAAGACTCCTGCAAATCTATAAAAAGAACAATTTTTTAAAAATATTTTCAGTATGACTTCGAGCACAGTTATTGATTTAAGTGTATCTCGCTTGTTTCTGGTGGGACGAGCTCTCAGAGATTTTACTCTAGTGAGAGTAACACTACTCATTAAAAGTAAAAGGTAGCCATATTAGGAATGACCGAAGTAAGATTAAAAAAAAAAGTCACTTTATTGAAAAGCGACCCAGGTACTGAGAAACTGATCAGATCTCTTATGATATTTAAAAATGATGTCAGCAGACATATAAACAGGTAAAGCGGTGTGCAAACTCTTCTATTTTAAAGACATTTTTATGTTTAGTTTAACTTGCAAAGATAACAGTAGACATTTTTTTAAATAGTTCTTGAAAATAATCGACTATAATCAAAAATAAAGAAATAAAAATCAATTGTGTTATCCGTGCATCTCTGGTCAACAGTGGTGTTTATATTTTTTTTCTTTGTTACGTGTCACTTTTGCTTTCACCTTCACGTCTGGTGTTGTTGTTGAGACATTTCCCCTTTGTTTGAACCCTTCCTGTGTCATGAAGGTGCCACCTTGCATTTCATCCCCATCCCTTAGTGAGACTTTCTACCCTGTCCCGGGTTTCTTTTGGTGAGTATCACTCGTCGTGGGTCGCAGTTTCCGTCATCCGTGCCTGCAGTTCTACTCCTTCCCCAGTGTGTGGTGCTTTTCTGGCACTGCTGCCATTTTCCTCCTTGACACGTTTGAGGATGCTATCTGACTGGTGTGGGGAACTCTGTCCTCGGCCTGCTCTGCCCATTTCGCTCTCCTAACACCAGTCTCACCAGCATTTCCCTCTATCTCTTTGTTCATCTTCAACATTTGGAGCCATGAGAAAGAGCTGTGCATAACCTGCTTAGTCAGTCTTATGTGGCGCAGGTCTGACACTAATCTAACCCAGTAATCTCTTGGCACTGGACCTACGGGAGTGTTTGTGCAAGAGATTGTCTGTTAAAAAAAAAAAACACAGCACACGCTTTATCTGGGGTCTGAAGTATGCCTAACACAGACGTCTCTTACTTTAAACAAAGTCTGACCCTGCACTGATTACGCCTCTCAATTAACCACCGCCCACATTTAGTCTGGTTTCTTTGCTCAGATTACAGTGTAACCAATTTGCTGTTTCTCACAAGGATACAGCTGCTTTACTGATAATGTGTAGTTGCACACATGATTTGTGTTTCGCTCACATATTTGGCTTCACTGCCCCTCCACCTTAGGTCATCCGTAAAGGCTGGCTGACCATCAACAACATCAGCATCATTAAAGGAGGAGCCAAAGAATACTGGTTTGTGCTGACTGCTGAGAGCCTCTCCTGGTTTAAGGATGATGAGGTAAGCTTGATTTAGACACATTTAGTGTTGTTTTCAAACAATAAATGACACATCGGTAAATGTGTAAAGAGATTTTTAAAGGTTGAAGCAGCTGAGATCTTACTTTGGGGCAGATAACTCTCTTAAGGTCTTAAATCAAAAGAAATTTAGACAAGCTGGTGTTAGAAAACCAGGGCAGTGCTACTGTTGGTAGCACGGCGGCCTCCCAGCAACAAGGTCCCGGATTCAAATCGCAGGCTGAAGTTTAGCTGGATGGAGTTAGCACGTTTCGCTGTGGATACTGCGCTCTGAATGCATGACTGGTAGGTTACTTGGTCCGTTAGTTGTGTGTCTGTCTGCATCCCGGAGCACAAGACAAACTCTGCAAGGACAAGGGTGTAAACACAATGGTTGGACCGATGGAAATTTACACAATACATTGAGTTGGGACAAGGTGTGCCATCAAAGACCTTCCTGTGTGAGTTGAACATAAGATTTGGTTTTGTGTCATTTAACTACTTGATGGAATAAAATAATTGATTTTTAAACCTTCATTTTACAGTAGAAGGTCTTTACTGACACACCGTCTCTACACATATTGACATTTCATTTCATTGTGTAAATCATAAATAATCAAATATTGGCATAAACCACTGAGAGGTTTTGAGTTTAGAATAGTTTGAAGATGTTAGAGATCCCGTTTACTCTGGATCTATTTCACACTAGCCTCCAGGATCACCTATTATGTGGTCATTAAGAAAGTTCTCTATTGTATCTACCTTTACGTTTTAAACTCCTCAACATTCCCTTTAATTGGAAGAGACAGCAATTAAAGTTGTCATCTTGCTTAAAAACTTAAAAGACTCCTAATCAATTGCTGATCTGAAAAACATCTCTTTCTCAAATTCTATTTATTTATTTGTTTTACTTAAGTTAATGAAGCAATAACCATTAAAGACATATTTAAACAATCATCATGGTGGATAGATCTGTTATTTGTTGTTCTTCAACTGACCATCTACAGGACACCAGTTTGCATGTGCGCGCTTCTCTGTTGGCAGGCTGATGTGTCTCTGCCTGTCTGTGCCTGCTGTACAAGTTGGAGGACGTTCTGCACAGCAAGTGTAGATAGGCAGACACACGGCAGCTCCTCCGTTCGGCTGATTCTGATGCTGCATAAATGCTCAGGGGTCCGGAATTAGTTGCATGCCACAACGAAATGTTACGAGAAAAGCACGCTGCAATGAGTTTTTGATCAGAAAAACCTGCCTCTGTTGTTATAATTAGCAAATAATTGTAGGTCAATTTTAATTGTTTTTCTCACATCCTCACATAAAATGATACTGGCCTTGTGCTCTCCGTGCACCTTCCCTTTTGTTTCCGAGTTTACCTTCTCTTCTGTGTTTCGTCGCTCCGCACCTTCTTCCACTGGGAGTTCGCCCGTACACTACTTCGCTAAATTTGAAACCGTCCCAATCCCAACCAAACGCTCCCTCTCACGACTTCCCCAAAACGCGCCACAGCCACTCAGCCCATCAGACGGCTCAGCGCACGGCGGCCACACAGATTACCATCCGAGACGTTAGTGCGGTAGCCCAGGTAATTACAGACGCTCCCCCCTTTGCCTTGTTGTATTTCTGTTACCCTCTTGAACTTTCCACAGTCTCGTACAAATGCTCCCCTCTCTGCCTCCGCCCTTTAATTGTGTGGCTGCCAGTTTCTTCGGAACTGCATACTTGGCAGGAACATGTTCGATCCAGCCGTCATCATCTTTCTAATTGTTGAAGAGGAGCTCCGTTAGATATCGATACTCTTCCCTTGAACGCCTCGTTGAGCAGAACCACTGTTTTGAATCCCTTGATGATATGCGCAACTTATGACTTTTGCAGCAACAGTGGAAGTTCCCGAATAAAAATCGGACTACTTAGATTTACTGCATTTTGTGTGTCTTCATTTATTCTGTGTGTTTTTTGTAGACTTTCTGTTTTCATTCTACATTTGCTACTACCTACTACGAGTGCTTATCTGCTTGCTTAGGCCACCCACTGAAATGCCCTCACTCGGGATGTCTGACTGTATTCTCAAACCTCACTTGATTGATTGGTTTGTAGCTCTTTCGGCTCAATGCTTTGCTGCCGTATTCTCTCCTCCCCCCTCCTCTTCCGGAGGACCCCATTTTTTTCCCGGAGCACACAGCAGCCTGCATGCTCACTCATTCATGCAGTGATTTATGTGAACTTGCTTAATGATTTTTTTTGAAAACTCTCTGAAAACATTGATTTGAAACCAAGCACTAAGCCACATCCTGATGTTAGCGGCGAGGAGACTGGTGACACAAGTTTATTTCACAAAGTAGTCGCGAGCAGGAATCCAGTTACTGTTAGAACGATCTTTGGACAAAGTCCAGAAGGAGTGAGGTTAAAACCTCAGCTGCAGAATAAAACATTGTGTATTGTGAGAAGGAAGGAGACACACAGAAAGACAGACGGGACAGAAGACGGGTCCGTGCCCAGTCTAACCAATGTGCAGACTACTGTACACCAGTATGACAATGAACAGGTAGTCTGAACACTGGGTGGACGGAGCCGGAGTGAAGAGCCAGGCCTTGTGTGCCGCCGTTCCAGATGTTGGTGGGACAGCTCTGCCGTCGGCGCCCGCCCCGCTGCCCCCCTGTCTCCGCTCCTGCAGCAAAGGAACCCCTAAAATCCCCACCGTAACGCAGCATCACGCCTCATCAATGTCTCCTGCTTCGGGGGGGGGGAAGGTGGAAGCCCCCCACCCACATCCACCACCAACGGCCTCTCTTGTTTGTTTGTTTAGATTGGTTGTCCTGGACTGGTCCGTTTCAGGTTCAGGCCAGCCGTGAAGAGTATCCAGCCTTGACGTGGCACATTCGCTCAGACGACTGGGACGCACTGGCTGCGCTTTCAGGGAGGGGATATTACAAAAAAGAAGGAAAGACAGAAACTCAGGAGGGAGGGGGGTAGGAAAGAGAGAGGAAGAGGGAGGGGTCCCGTTGACCATATAAGGGCCATGGTGACCCCTTGGGGAATCCGACCCTTAGGTCTCTGTAGAGTTCTCCTCCAAACCTTACCTGTGACCATCACCCCCAACTTTCCAGGCTCTCTATTGTGAATCCTTATCTTAATATGCCTTAACGTCTCTTCTTCTTCTTCTTCTTCTTCTTCTTCTTCTATTTCTTGGCTGCTTGTCTTCCTCCTTCACCCTATCATCTCTTTAACTTCTCTCCCTCCTTTCCTTGCTTCTCTGTGTGCTCCTAAGCACTACCAGATGTTGAGTTTTAACGCCAGGCTGTCATTTAATCTCTCTCTCTCTCGCGCTCGCTCTCCCTCCCTCTAACGAAAAAGAAAAAAAAAGATCAGGCAGGAAGTGAGCCCCTCTGGAATGGAAAGAGAGAAAAAAATCTACAGAAAATATTGTGTGGTTGAGATAAAAGGAAACAGGCTTAGTTAAGACGCGTAGGCTGGGATGAAGTGTAAACTGAATGGTAAGGATCTCCTCTCTTTTATCTGCTTGAGCTCAGGCCTTAGTCACATTAACCCTGAGTTTGAGCTCGCCTTTATCTGGACAGCCAGGGCTTTTACCCCCCCCCACCCCCAATGTCCTAACATCAACCAGACTCTCCTTTGGGCTTTGGCTACCAGCGCTTCTCTGCAGAAAAACGCACCGTGAAGAACGACTGCATCCTGACCAAAAATCTAATGACTTCCAAATGTGTTCTCATTCTCTCTCTTTTTCTTTTTCGGCGCCTGCCTTACCTCCCACTCTTATTTCTCCCCCATTCCTCCTCCCTTTTTACGTTACCCCCTCACTCTTTCTTCCTGTCCCCATCTCTCTCTCTCTCTCTCTCTTTCTGACATTCACCTTTTTCTTCACCAGCATCCCAAACAGCAGTTGGTTGCCTGACCAGATGCTGAACATACCAAAAACAGTACCTCATTTAGCTCTTTTAACTCATCGCTGTCCCCCTGTGTTCCCACCACCAGGAGAAAGAGAAGAAGTACATGCTGCCCCTGGATAACCTGAAGGTCCGCGACGTGGAGAAGAGTTTCATGTCCAGCAAGCACATATTCTCCATCTTCAACACAGAGTCCAGGTTGGCTAAACTTTGGAAATGATGATCATCAAACAAAGACTCTTTAGGGCAATTATGCTTTGGGAAGGTATGAATGGACCAGGACTCCGGGACATAAAAGTAGCTGTGGAATCATAGGCAATGCATACATATGTATATATATCAGCGATTGTGATCTGATGTTGTCTTCCCAAATAATGTTTAAAAGTAGGAAACAAAAAAGATAGGTCCGCCCATTGGAGCACTTAGAACAGCGATCCCCACGCTGCACAAATGGCTCCAACAGGGACGAGAAAAACATAAGATTATAATCCAGGGGAGCGAAATCCCCAAAACAGTTAAGAACGTTTTATCTCCCAGGCCTCAGGTAGGTTAGTGCTTGAGAAAGTAGTAGGTTTTTATCTATATCCATATCTGCCAATAACACTATGTTTCAACGTTTTTATATGGTTTACATTGAAGATATGGTCGTGAACGAACTCAATAACCAACGGGTATGCTACTTTGTTTATCCACTCTTATGATCTGATAACAAAATATTTGGACTCACACAACAGTTCACTCAGTGGAGCAAGTTTTTGTCTTGACAGCAGGTCATTTAAAACATAAATAGCTATATATATATATATATATATATATATATATATATATATATATATATATATATATATATATATATATATATATATATATATATATATATATTTTTTTTTTAGAGATATACAAAAGCGGACATTTTGACATGTTGAGCTTATGTCAGCATGGTAACCTACTTTTCAACTATTTGGTACCTTTAGTGTTCAACTGGATGCAGTTGTAGTAAATTGTGTAGGGAACAAAAAAAGGGAAAGAAGTAGTTTCTTCTTCATAGACTTGGATTTGGATCATCTTTTGTGGAATAATCTTTCAGCAGCTCTCTCTGAATAGCCGGGAGAGTTAGGATCAGAGCAGGTCATATGAAAAGACAGAAGGCCAGAATGATCCCTCTATTACTGGGACTTTGGAGGATAGACGCACAGATTGTAAAGTTGTTCAGAGTAAATTAGGATTTATTAGGGATTGTGAGAGGTTTCCTCATGAACATGTTGGTTTGTCATGTGTTAAACATACAAAAGGAACCATTTCACCAGAAAGAAGCCATATTGCCCTATGTAGTCTTTTATATAATGTATTATGATATCATCTGAATTCTGTACCATAAGACAGTAAGATTCCTCATCCTCAGCACGGTATTTTGTTTAGGAACGTCTACAAGGACAATCGCACTTTGGAGTTGGCCTGTGACTCCCAGGATGACGTGGACAGCTGGAAGTCATCCCTGCTACGTGCTGGGGTCTACCCTGATAAGACCACCACGGTTTGTGAATCCACTAGACCACAGTTTAGAGAAAATGTCTCAATTTCAGAGCAGCTGCTTTGTCTGAGGTCTTGGTTTTTTTTTCTTTTCTTTTGGTAATATTAAATACTGGTGTAGACCTTGGAGGAATCAAATCACTGTGATATATACACAGTTAAGATAAAGCCCAAGAAGATGGGTTTTATGTCAGAAATTGTAAATTTCAGAAGTTGTAAACATTCTGAGAATTCTAAATGCGTACATCAAATTTTTTTGCTAAAGAAAAACTAAAAGGGTTTATTTTGTATCATGTCAGCAGCGGTAGTTTGATGGGAAATTACCGGAAAGCCCATAATCTTTCAAACAAACAACAACTATATTAGACAACATTTATTTAAGAATCAAGCATCAGTTTATTTCTATAGCGCCAATTTACAACAGATGTCGTCTCAAGGCACTTTACAAGAAAATCAATTAAAAACAAAGATACATCAGAAACAAATCAATTTGAAAAAGATTCCAATCTAAGGAACCCCAGCAGATTCATGGAGTCATTGACTTTGCAGCATTCACTCCTCTGGAATCAGCAGACAGAAACAAGGGCTTGTGTTGTCGTTGACTTAACAGCAATCCCTCATACTGAGCATGCATGTAGCGACAGTGGAGAGGAAAAACTCCCCTTTTACAGGAAGAAGCCTCCAGCAGAACCAGGCTCAGTACAAGCAGCCATCTGCCACGACTGACTGGGGGTTTGAAAAGACAGAAAACTAAATTAGAAGCACAGGATACTGAAATAATAGTTTATAGCAGCAGTTGTAGAGCAACACTGGAAGCATCTCAGCTCATGTTCTCATCAAAGAAGCTGTCTCAGCTAACAGAACGCCAGGCCAGGTGTGGTTACTATGGAGAGAAGAACACTAAGAGAAAACAGAAGGTTAACAAGGTTGAATTAACTAAAGCAGATTGGACAAAGGAAGAAAGTAGCAGAGAGAGAAGTGGTCAGACTGTCCTCCGGCAGTCTAAGCCTATAGCAACATAACTTTAGAAAAACTGAAATAACTTAACCCTATAGAGTGAGACATGAAGAAAGTAGAGCAGAGGAGAACCGTCTGTCAAGACTGAGTTCCTCCCTAACCAGATTAGGCTGTCTTCTCTACCTCTTCCGAACTATAAACTTTATCAAACAGGAAGGTTTTAAGCCTAGATTTGAAACTAGACAGGGTGTCTGCCTCACGGACTAAAGCTGGAAGCTGGTTCCACAGGAGAGGAGCCTGATAACTGAAAGATCTGCCTCCCATTCTGCTTTTAGTGATTCTAGGAACCACCAGTAAACCTGCAGTCTGAGAGCGAAGTGCTCTGTTAGGGACATAAGGAGTAATCAGATCTCTAATATACGATGGAGCTTTAATAGTGAGGGCTTTATATGTCAAAAGAAGAATCTTAAAATCTATTCTAAGTTTGACAGGGAGCCAATGAAGGGAAGCTAAGATACGGGAGATATGATCTATCTTTAAAAGTTTCATCAGAACTCGTGCTGCATATTTAGTACATATTCATTTGGAGTGAACTGTAAAATAAACCACAGGAAGTGGTACTTTCATATCTTAACATTGACAGCAGGAATGTAACTGACTTTCTTTCACAACTAAGTGATTACAGTAGTGAAATGTGTCTTTTTTTTAACTCTTACCTTCATTGTTGTATGTTTTTTCTATAAACTAAAAACGTGAACTTTGTACCTCTCTGCAGGTTGAGAGCGAGACGACCACCACCACCACCGATAACTTCTCTATGGATCCTCAGCTGGAGCGTAAAGTTGAAACCATCCGCAACCTGGTGGATTCCTACATGGCAATTGTGAACAAGTGCATCCGGGATCTCATCCCAAAGACCATCATGCATCTGATGATCAACAATGTAAGATGATAAATTAGTAGAAAACGATTTGAGGGTGAAAATTACATCTTACTGCTGACTGCGCGTCTCTGCTTGGATCAAACCTTCTCGTGGAGTTTCATCTCTAATGTTTTCTGTCACAATGAAACATCAACTGCAAATTTTTTTCAACTCTCTCTGAAGTGCTTGTTAGTTTGTAACCTGCTTTTCTCGCCAGTACATTAATCTCAATACTCTGATGACTTCACGTGCAAACCCCTCGTTTTCTCAGTTTGAAGCTAAGTTGTGTTTTTCTCAGCTGCTTCTCTTAGAAAAACAATCATAACCTTTAGAAACATTAAAGTATTTTTTTTAGGTGGGAAAGGTTTGCCTTACAAGATTTCCTTACTTTACATGTTCATGCAGTTAAACGGTTAAGCTATGGTGAGTGTATTCGTGGGTCTGCTGCTTGAAATGATTACAAATGAATGAGCTTGTATAGTTAAGTACACAACATTGCATGTAGTTGTTTTTGTAAAAAAACAACAACCAACAACTACATGAGGGTTTTTTTGCTTTTTAGCCACTTCATAACCAAGGTCTCTTTCATATCCTTGGATTCTGCCTCAGTATGTCACTGTTACCTTTCTTCTCCTCAATAGATTTTCCACATTTCCTCAAACACCAACACCTAATTTTGTCCTCATTTAACAGGACATGTCTCAATAAAATAAAAGCCTTTGTTGTTTTAGGACTTGTTGATAGCTGAAATTGTCAACTTAATTCAAATTCTTTAAAGACAAAGATAACACAAAAAATAAAAACCCACTGGTAAAGTTTAATAGTGGATCCTGGTAGATGCACAGTTCTGCACTGGTATTCTCTTTAACTCTTATTCTTTCATTGTTTCGTCCTTTTCAAAAGGTGAAAGACTTCATCAATGCGGAGCTGCTGGCGTGCCTGTACTCTGCAGGTGACCAGAACGCCCTGATGGATGAGTCCCAGGAGCAGGCCCAGAGGAGGGATGAGGTGCTGAGAACACACCAGGCCCTGAAAGAGGCCCTGGCCATTATAGGCGACATCTCTACATCCACTATTACAACCCCTATGCCTCCCCCTGTTGACAACTCCTGGGTGGAAGGAAGCTCCGGTGGCCGCAGGTGAATTTCAACAGGCTAAGGATATAATCTGATAAAAAAATACTGTGCTTATAACATGTTTTTGTCAACTAATATAAGACAAACATAAACTATACCATAGTTGTATTATTTTATTTGTGTTTTACTGCCATTATGTCCATCCGTGATGCCTTAACTATTGTGACGTTCTTTGGTCAGCTGTGGTTGTTGTAAATTTGCTATAAAAGCAAAACAAACTGAATTGTGTTTTTTTTTCACATCAAATGTTTTTTTTCTTTTTATCACAACCCTTCTGTTGCCCAGGTCTCCTCCTCCTAGCCCCACAGCCCCCAGAAGGATGTCTTCAGGCCAGCGGCCTGCTCCACGAGGGGCTCCACCACCACCGAACCGGCCGGGACCTTTGGGCCCCTTCAATAACAGTGCTGAAAGCCCCCAAGCACCCAGCCGCCCCAACAGGGCCCCTCCTAGCATCCCCAGGTAAAGTCACTCACCAGCTTTAATGATTTTGGATATTTAATTAAAAGTTGTTTAATTGATTTAATTGATTGATTGAAGTATTAATAAATGAAAGCAAGTAAAATGCAGAATTTAAAAAAAATAAATAAAAAAATAATAATTATATATATATATATATATATATATATATATATATATATATATATATATATATATATATATATATATATATATATATATATATATATATATATATATATATATATATATATATATATATATATATATTTTTAATAAAAT
>JAVLVB010000022.1:671572-684000 GCA_032876305.1 Orestias chungarensis
ATATATATATATATATATATATATATATATATATATATATATATATATATATATATATATATATATATATATATATATATATATATATATATATATATATATATATATATATATATATATATATATATATAAAGTAGGCTAAAGATTCAAGGTAATGTGAAATTGGCTGGAACTGTTTTGCAGAGCACATGCTGTTATTTTCTGTGTCTGTATCGCTCCCTCAATAAACTTCTTCCTCATAACGACAATTGTTGTCAGCAGAGTCATTCTTGTGTCAGAAGGTTTGGATTTGGGATTCATGTGAGAGAGATTCATGGCTGGTCTTTTTTTTTCTTTACAAACAAAAATCTAAAACTTCTAATCCAGTACTTCAGACATCTTCATTTTTCTAAAGAAAGCAGTAAACTCCAAGGCAAACAAGTAATTACTCAATCATTAATTTAGATATTCTTTGAAGGATAAAAAGTCAGGTTTTAAAATAGTTATCCAACTTAATCCAGATAAGAATGTATGCTCAATAAGTCTTTTTTGTCTTTCTGTTGACCTTTATTTGGGTAACATTAGTCGTTTCATACCACAGTTGTTCAGTAAACACTTCAGCCTCATAAATCATCTGAATGAAATGTTTCAAGCAGGCTGTAGGTTTACCAGGATGACTATCTTCATAGTCTTTCACTGTTATCATATAACGGTAAAATAGGTCCAGACATTACAAATGAATGTATTAAATAGGCTTTCCATGCCTTGAGCATTTGATAAATTGTGTGCATTAGATTGGTATTATGCCCTTTTATTGGCATATAATCGACATGCCTTTGTTGTATTTTAGCCTTTTTTGAGCTTGATGAAATAAACAATTATAAGATATAAGCAAAACAAAAAAGGCAAAAAATTTTCTATAGGTAACAAACTAAATCTGAAGTAAAGCAGATTTGTCTCTTTTCTATTAGCTCCTCAGCCTTTCATCTTGTTACAAAAGAGATGGAGCTTTGACCTTGTTTTGAAGCTGAGCAGACAGCGCCATCTAGTGGCGTGACCAGTGAAATAGTAAATATTGAGAGGAAGAGCACACTTTTTATTCAAACCATCCTTTAACCCCCCCTGCTTTTTGATATTGGTATTGTCTTTCCAAGACTACTTTATGGTGCATTCAAGTAAACTCGTAGATCAGCATTTCAACATTGCATTGACATGACTTGGATGGATGAGTTCCTTTATTTAAAATATGGTATGTACAAATCTTTGAAGGACATAAATATCTTTTTCAGCACCTATTCAGTCAGACATATCTGAGGTAACGTAAGCGTGTCACTTTGAATAAAAGATTACATTTGATCGGATCTTGTTATCCTTTATACTGGCGAATTAATATCAAACTAAAACGTTTAATTTGCTGCTTTTTTGCCTACTAGATGTACTTCATAGGAACATAACAGTAGGATAACAATGGATTCACAGATTAAAACAGGGAAACACACGTACTGGAGGTGTATTTGGTTACCCGCACAGAAATACCACCATTATGATACGTAACTATTAGTTTCATTGTTATTAGGAGCAGCGCTTTGGGTAAATGTTTGACATTGCGGGCCGCGACTATGTCAAAAACGAGCGCTCCCTCTAAGTAGAAGTTGCGCAACCGCGTCGCTGCGTTTTCATTGGTCGGTCGGACGTCGGGTCGCGGTGACTGACGGCTGGAGGCTGTTTGGGAGAAGAGTGGCTAACGGAGCGTGTTGTCTGATTTTGTGTTTTACTCCGCTTAAGGAGGACATAAAACCAAAGGGATTCACGCTTTTTTCGTGTGCGGCGACGATGTCTGTCCCGGCAGGACAGGGATGAAGATGAAACAACTGCTGTGGCTAAAAGTGTCAGTGTGGCTGTGTGTAGCGGTACTCTTTACGTGAGTTTACTTCCTCCACATTTCTTTCCTTTTCTCTTTTGAACCTCTTGTGTTGTGTATTACCTTCTGCTGCCCGTATCTGACTGTATTGGAGAAGTCGACTGCTGCTGGTTTGCTGTGTCCGAACCGCCATGGAATTGTATGCTAGCAGCTAGCTAGCTAGCTAGCTAACCAGCTAGCCCTGACGTTATGTTGTGATGTGGCACCTGGCTGACCTCTGACCTGTTGGGCTGACATAGCTTTGGTCGTTGACTGTGAACGAACAGCCTATAGTATGACTCAACCTCTCCTCACCTTATCATCATGGCTTGTGTGATTAAAACGTGTTCAGGAGGTTTTCTGAAGTTCTCTAACTTAAAAGCTTTTCGAGGATAAAATGGTTAATCTTAATTTTCTCTGCATCAGTTTCCTGACGACACCCATCCTAGAACCTGTGCCCGTCTATGAAGAGCAGACTCGGCGCCATCTGACAGGATTAGTGTGTTTTAGTGTCAGTGGTGCCTAAAAGAGTAAAAGCCCGACGTTGTTGGACGTCTGACAGAGCTCAGTCGGGCCAGCAGAGCTGGTATATGTGGGGTATATTAAAGGTTAACGACACTGATTAGACGCCTTTGTGTGAATAGCAATTTTGGCTTAAGTTTGACACAATATGCTTAATAAAACAAATTATGTTTCCGTTTTAGATTTGTCCATGAATATCTGGTGTTCACTTAGTCACCATATAATTATCCTAATGGATCAAAGCAACTTTATAAATTTGTGTTGTGACATTTTTCACGCATTCATTTTTTGAAGTTAAATTAAATATGTTTTTAGGTGGCACAAATCCCTAAATTGCACACAGCCACCAGATCTGTCCTCAATATTACAATAACTCTTATTATTTACTTATTAGCTGATTTATCAATTTATAAAAGTTGATTCCCAGATGATGGCTTTTCACATTTTTGTTGTTTTTATTTGTTGTTCTTTTGTTTGAAACAAGCAGCACAAGTAATTTGTCCACTTGCTGATGCTGGGTTTTGAGTTGACCACATCCAGAGTATTGACTTCCCTTTTGGCACCTATGTTAGATTGCAACGCCTCTGATCCAAAATAGATAATTGTCTGGATTGGTTTGAAATGAATACGGATCAGTAGATACAGATTGTTGCGGGTTCATGTGGTCCAAAATTGAAGTTCATAAATATATAGCTGTAAAATTTTCATTGGTGTGTTTAACTTGTCCACAGTCACGAATTTCCTTCAGGAAATGATTGTATATTTCCTTAACAAAAAAAGTATAAATTTCATAGTTAAACATTCAAAGATCTGCTTCACTGAAGGACAGACTCATATAATTTACAAGTATAATATACAAGTCTCATTAGTCTTAAGGTGAAATGTATTAGTTTTGCATTAAATCAGACACAACGTCCATACATTGACAACATAAAAAGTCTTCTCTCCATATCTAGTAGGTGTTTGGACAGAGATGACAAACTGCTGCAAGGCAACATCAACTAGCGATATCAGTAATATCAACTGGACCAAGGATACAGATGATAGTAAAAAGATTATCAGCCTTTAAAATGATATGTATTGTTTTGTTAGTAAATGCTTCCTGCTTGGTTTTTCCTTTAAGAGATAAGATCCGTTCAGTTTTCTGTGCTGACTACCTGCAGCTTTTACACTGAGGACTGTTTGCATTCCAGATGTCGCTCTGCTTTTGTGTGCAATCGTTTGTCTGATATTTTAATCAGTGCACTATGAAGTGAACCTTCCTTGGACAAAGTGACTCGCTATGGCTCTGATTACCTTTTACCTCAGCAGGTATCTTAGTTGCTATGTTGAGTCCACGGAGCCACAGCCAGAGGCCCAGAGCTCTGTGTCCTCCCAGGATATCGGAACAAAGGAGGAGTCGGTGGATAAGAACCCAAATGAGAAGATAACGGTCTGTAATTATATTAAATTCCCTTAATTGATGTGAGGAACGCACGAAACGTTGGCTGCCTATATTTTTCTTGTTTTTGTGTTTTGTAGTTTATTTAGTCAGGCAAGGATTGTATTCTTCTGAAAAAACAAACAAAATACCCCCCAACAATTTCTTATGTATGTTTATATTTATATAGATTTCTTTTCTTTTTACTTTTCAGAACGAAGGGAACTGGGGTTTACCCGAACCAGACTCCTCTGAAGATTATCACCATAATGGCAAGCAGCTGACACAAGAGGTGGAATATGCAGAGGTAAGAGAAACTCACCCTGTATTTCTTTAGAAACATGAAGATGTCTGAAGTACTGGATTATTTTAAGATTTGATAATGAACTCTATTAGTGAGGATTCATTTTGTTGTTTGGACACGGTAAAACAAGGTCTCTGTTTAAATCAAGTGGCAGTGCTGTGTAAATTTTGTTACATCCACATTACAGTTACAAAAATGAATAGGTTTTATGTGTAGAGTATGATTGTGCAACAAGACATGGCAGTCCATCTAAAGCTCACAGGATACTTAAGGAGAGCATGAACCAGCCAAGAAGTCCATGGTATCTGAAGGAACTATAGTGATCGTCAGTGATGGACAGGTTTAAGTTTATTGGATGATAAATGGACCTAAATAAGAGGCAATCCTGGAAGAGAGACTGTAACACTCCTGAGACTGGAAGGTTGAAAGCTGTCGAACAGCCCTCTCTAACCTTAGTATGACCCATTTTGGTGTTGTGGAGGGCTTCATGTCCTTGTTACAGTATCAAACAAAACTCACCCATCAGTCCTCAACCACTATAGTTTGTTGAGGATTGTTGCCATGGCATTCCACATGAAGGGAGACTCCTGTTGGCTCATCTGAGTCAGGACGCGAGGACACTTCAGGTCATCCTGCGGTTTGCTTATTGTTGTAAAGTTGGATTCAAACAATCACCTGGATCAGGAACTGCCTGACAAACGGACCACAATTAGTGAGACTCTCTGTCTAACCACGAAGTAAGTCACCATACTCTCACCTTTTCTTTTCCCTTTTTTTACACTTCAAACTTTTAGCAAAAGTTACAGTGGGAAGACTTGGATGACTCTGCAGCCATTGGGTGTCGAGATGGTAGAGACGCGTGGAAATACCCTTGTCATCTTTCAAGTGATCAAAACGTGGTAGATCTCGAAAGAAATATGGTTAGATTAGGCCCCATTTCAGTAGAGTATAAATCTACCTTAGTCTTCATTTGGACACCAGGCTGAACTGGAAATGCAACAGTGAAGCCATCTTTAGCATCAATCACGATTTTCAACAACCATTTTATTGAATTTTGGATAGTAGACATTCAGTTTCCCCTTAAGGTAAGGTAGTTTTTAAATTGGTTTGATTTCAAATTCACTTCAGATTCATGTGTTGGAATGACAGCCAGGGCCTACATCCAACTGCAAATGTGTCTTTTGGTGTAAGACTAAATGTTGACCATAGGAGGGCTAAATACAAACACCTCCCACACCTTTCAGATGATTTACATTGTACTGTGAAGGATGATGTTCAGAAACAAATGCAAAATCCCCCTTAATTCTCTCTGCTTACCAACATGTCATGTATATGAAACATGTTTCTCTATGGACTGAAAGCACCTCAAACATTTGGAGTTCTTAAGTGTTGATTAATGGATGAAGGATGATCCCTGAGTGTCTGTTTTCCCATCAGCCCCTTGAATCAGATCAGCCGCCTGCAGAAACGGAGCCGAAGGAAGAGGGAATCTCACTGTCTGAGCGAAGCTCTGAACATAAACAACCAGAAACATCTGGATCTCAAGAGCAGGAATCGGAGCCCCCGCCGCTTTCCACGGTCTCTCTCGCTGTTATTTCATCTCCATACAAAGATGACTTCAGCATAAGCAATGTTCAAGAGGACATCTCAAACAGGCAGGCTGCCGTTTCCCCTACACTCCATGAAAATATTTGCCCTTAATTGTGTTTCTACGTGCATTTGTGTTGAATTGATGTTCCTGTTTAATTTTTCGTTCTGTTTATTTGCGTTAAGAGATGGATCTGAAGCAGCTGCTCCGGGTGTCACTGGTTTTGACGAGCTTCCGTCTGACTGTGCGGAAGAAGAAGAAGAAGAAGAAGAAGAGAACAACCTGTTTGACGAGGAAAGGTTGGTTTAATCTAAACGGTTATTAAAAATGAGGGATAAACCACATGGTTTAAAACCGAGCATGTTTTGTTCCCACAGCAGCCCTCCGATAGTGTTGGAGAACACATCCAACGCTCACCTCACAGGTACTAACACCAAAGTTGTCCCCGCTCTGAGCTCCCCAGCTGTTCACAGCAGTAAGCATCTGGAAGCCAACGCATCGCACGTGCTGAAGGAGCAGGTGAGGCGATCAGACGCGGCGTGAGCTATTTTTATTTTTTTCCCCCCACTTCTGTCAAAGGAGGTGTCCCAGCCCTCGTTTTCTCATTATCCATGGCAGGACCCGAGCTCCCTCGTCAGCGCTGACACAGATTCCACTGTGAGCAGCAAAGACCCTGAGGACATCCCCACCTTTGATGAGTGGAAACGGAAGATGATGGAAGTGGAGAAAGAGAAAAGTAGGATCAAAAGTCTTTTTTATTCTTTTTTACTTAAACTAAACTTTTTATATGAAATCCATTTGATCCCTGAATAGCTTTGTCTACTCACACCTCTAACAATGGAGGGTCTCATACGGCGAAGAAAGTCCAAAAGAACTTCAATAACTACGCCTCGGTGGAGTGTGGGGCCAAGTTACTTGGCTCTAACCCAGAGGCTAAGGTAAAATATATTAATATAACTTTTTATTTTTGCTTTTTGTTTTACAAACACTGCAAACACACAAAATCATACCAAATATTTCTTGCCGAGTTTGCAGAGCAAATATCTTTCGGCACTTGAAAACTGACTTACAGATAACCTTTTAGCCAGTTATTGGTGCTTGTTTTAAGTCAACAACTCTTGAATATTGCCTTAAAAAATCCTAGTTTCTTTGGCAGATGCTTTGATCTGTTTTTGTATATTTTTTCCAACTTGTTTTGAGTAGCAGAATGTTCATGTTAAAAAATTTTAAATCAGTTTTTATTGGCCAGGTACATACAGGACATACTAGGAATTTGCTTTTGTGTAATTGCACTGAGGCAGCCATTTGCGGCGCCAGGTAGGCAGTAGCGCAAAGGGTCTTGCCTAAGGACCCTCGCCCACACTGGATGCTATTGTGTATTTTTGCCGTGGGCTGGATTTGAACCCCTGACCTTCCGATTGGAAGTCAGGCAACATACCACTTGAGCTATCCAGCCGTTTAATCTTCCAAATGAAATATCCACCATAGAATTATCGATTTAAATCAAGCTCCTATATCGCTAAAACAACAACTTGTGAGTTCGTTTTATTTAGTTTCAAGGGTTGTAAGGTGTTTGCACTAGAAACTCGGGAAAAGAAAATGCTTGGTTGGAGTTCATGATGTTGCAGTGCAGCTATCAAAACAACCGCTTATCTATTAGATGTTAAAGTATAAGAAATACACGCGATATGTCTGCTCATCTCATCCACAGAGCACCTCGGCCATATTGAAGGAGAACATGGATTTGTACATGTTAAACCCGTGCAGCGCTATAATCTGGTAAGTGGTTCCGCAGAGTCACTGCGCCTCCATTAATTAAACCTGAGTCTAATTGTTTCTGTTTCTCTGTTACTCAGGTTCATTATTGAGCTCTGTGAGCCCATCCAGTTGAAGCAGTTGGACATCGCTAACTTTGAGCTCTTCTCCTCCACACCTAAAGACTTTCTCGTCTCCATCAGCGATAGGTCATTTCCAGATCTTCAATGACTCTTATCTACATCGCCTTGATCAGCCGACTGGAGTGACTATTGAATGACTTACCTTTTGCAGATACCCGACAAACAAGTGGTTAAAATTGGGAACGTTTCACGCCAGGGACGAACGCACCGTGCAGAGCTTTCCCCTGGACGAGCATCTTTATGCCAAATATGTGAAGGTGGGGCGAAATAATGGTTTACAGTCAAACAGCCGCTGCGCCGTTTGTATTACTTGTTGGTGTAAAGCAGAGAAAAAAAGATAGAACTTTCTGCCATGTTTATCATTTAGCTGAAACCAAACCTATCCACATCTGATAATCATTTTTTTCCGGACGATATTTTTTAATTGTTTGCAGAGCAGCAGCTGTAAAACATCTGGACGCATCACCTTTTCCCCACTGTTGCTTCTATTTTACATGTATTGCAGCTTGTTTGTTTTGGGCAGTCTCTATAGAGATTTTATCCTAGAGTATGTCGTTCTGTTTGTAAGCATGACTATATCTCCTTAATCTTTCTCTCTTCTTTCCTTTTTTTTCCTCCCTTGCTTCAGATGTTCACCAAGTACATAAAGGTTAGCCTGCTCTTCTTGTAGTGCACATCGGTCATATCAGACAATTTATGTACTAGTAAACTAATCACTTACCGGAATGAAATCCACCTAAATTGCTTAAAACTATTCTAATCAAACGTTCTTCTAAATAACATTCTGTTCCTCGGCTTTCGTAAAACATCTTCGATTTCTCAGAAAAGCAAAAATCCTCCGCTGACATTTCTGACTATGTCCAGGTGTCATTATTAGATGATCAGAGTGGTAATTTTGTATTTCTTGGTTTTTCAGGTAGAGCTGGTCTCTCACTTTGGTTCGGAACACTTCTGTCCTCTTAGCCTTATAAGGTATTTTAGATTTGCTTTCAGCTGTTAGTGCGTACAATAAAAAAAGAAAACTGCAACCTTTAAAAACCTTTTGCATTACATTTTAGCTTCTAATAGAAACTTCATAACTTGATGTATGTTTTTGCACTTGTTACTTGTTTCATACTGAATAGCCACAACAAAGCTCACAGAAAGTATTTTTAATCTGCCCTTATCTCACCCTTCTGGTTACCATGATTTTCTCCAATGTATACGTGTAAAGACTTCATTTCCTACATCTTCAGTTTGTAAACCTAAATCTGCCTGTTGGTGCAGCTGCATGCAGGATGTTTGCAGAAAATGTTGACTAAATTAGTTCTGAGGAAGGAAATGGACTCTTCTGACAAGCCAAGCGTTAGTTTACTCATGTAAATGCAAACACTTTCCTTGCTTGTTTAAAGGCTGTTGCCTTTTCTCACATTGGAGATGTTTAGATTAACTTTTTGCTTCCCAGGGTGTTTGGAACAAGTATGGTTGAAGAGTACGAGGAGATCGCTGATCCCTCGGAGAGAGCAGACGATCAGGATGATGACCTAGGTAGGATCGTACAGTATGCATAAATGCCTTACGGACCTCTTTTAGTGTAAATGGGAAAATATAACAAACAAAAAAACCCTGGTGTGTGGAGAGTCTCCTCCAGCATGAACATCATCCACTGTCCATATCCTTAAATAAGAGCCACATGTTTAACGCATTCACATAAACCTCACTGACTGAACTCTATACTGCTGTTACTTTGAACAATCACCCTAAAATATTGATTCAGTGACATCTTGAATATTAACACTGTTGGATCTTCCTGATTTCATTCCCTCTGCTACTTGGTATAGAAGTAATCGATTATTCAGTTTATTAATCGAATCAAATAACTAATAAATTGACGGTCCGACATTTTCTTATTATGAAGGGCCGAATTTTTTATAATATGAAGCACAATCATTGTGTTTAAACAATTTATCGTGTCAGTTGTAGTAAATCACTGACTAAATAAATGACTTTGGTTTCTCTCACATTAATAAATATGTACAGATTTCTAAAATAAATGAAATAAACCATTATTCTGCAATTAACTGTTTGTATCCCTATCTGCTACACGTACTAGTAGTACATAATATATTTACAAGTTACGAGTTTTTTAACCCATCTGAATAAACAATCTGTTATGGTCCCTTAGTTATTCGTTTCAATATTTGGTAACATTTTATTGTTAAATCACGTTTTTTGTGTGTGTTTTTTGTTGTTTTGTTTTTCAAATCTCATGCAGCTTTGAATTGATTTTCCCCTCATTTTAGATCATCCTCCTGGAAGTCTACCTGGAGAAGATGAGTCCAAGAACCTGATCGGCTCAGCTAAAGGTTTAAAGAAAAGACTAAATAGTCCCATTACTGACCTTCACCTCATGAATATGAGGATAACCGTTAGTCCTGCAGCATCTTGTTACTCAAGTGTTTGCTCTTTTTTCGTCAGATGCCATTTTCAACATGGTAAAAGATATTGCTGATGTCCTCGGCGGGAATCAAGACATGACAGGTATGGACAAGATATCCGCAGGGTTATTCAGTTTTGTTTTGCCGCTACACTGCTAGATATATTGATAACATGTCCTTATTTTTCAAGGCAACCTGTCATCTCACGATGTGAACATAACTGAACAATCACAACTTAAAACCCCCACTGAAGCTTCAACTACTGACCTTTCTTCTGTGTAAGTCCCGGTCCTAGATCTCAGCTCAACATGGGCATCGTGGTAGAAATTCCCCGGTGATTAAGAATCGGTGACTCGGACCTGATTACTATCCAATCTCTCTGAGCTCCGCACTATTTGCACAAAGAAATGAGCTGCTGGGCTCAGATCTCCCCGAAGGCTTTCAGTCGTCATTGCAGCAAAAAACGGTCCTAAAATCTGTTGTTGGGACTCAATTCAAAAGCTTGCAACAATTTTTTAATGACTCGTTGTATGACACAAATGCCTTTTCAAATATCAACGATCCTAACTGTAAAATGTATCACTTATGGTCTCAATGTGGATAGTCGTCGACGTTTCATAGATCAATCTGAAGTCAGTTTTTCATTGCTGTTTGTTTTAGAATTCCCTTTTGTTGTATCATCATTTCCTCCTCATATTCTTGCAGTCCAGACGGCGAAGATGTGCAGAGTTTAACAGACCCTGTAGTTCCTCCCACGGAGACGGCTGCAACGCTCCCATCAAATACTGATGACCGTGAAGAAAAGCTCCCTCCCAAGGAGGAGAAAATCGTCATTCAATTGGAAAAGGATGAGGAGGAACCGATCACCCCTACAATCATTCTGCTGGACAAGGAGGAGGATCTGGAAGACGCCAAAGAGAAAGAGGATAATCACAGATGGCATCAAGGAGACTTAAAACCCTGCGCTTCGTGTTCTTCCTACTGTTCCTGTGGGACGTCTTTTCAGGAGTTCATCCTGCAGCAGTGTTCGGCTTCTCAAACCAAAAAGATGACTTGTCGAAGAGTAAACGAGGTACCAAAAGTTCCCTCCATCCAGACGGGCTCCTCGCTCCTGGCCCCCGCTCTCTTTCCTGAGCCCCACCCAGAGGCGGATCAATCCAATGAAAAAGAGCCCGCCTCTGAGCCGCAGGCAGATCGTGGCACAACAGATGCAGAAGCAGAATTGCCTTCACAGGAAACAGTGTCCGGCTCAAATGTTCTGGAGCCCAGTCAGATCCCCAACTTCCCCACACCCACACCAACAGAGTCCTCTTCTGCCAAACCCACAGCAGTCGTAGAAACGGCAAAGCTGCTCCCCGAGGAACCAACGGACGGGTCGGACAAGGAGTCAGGAAAGAGCAAAGATGTGCTGACTGAGGAGAAAATGGTTGAGCCTTCGTTCTCTCCCAGCAGCCCTGTGGAAGTGAAACCCAGCGTCGGCATCACGGCGGATGAGGCATCGACTGCAACGACGGACGAAAAGCCCAACATTGACTCCTCACAGGTACAAGCTAATGCTTCTGCTCAAACTCAGGATAAAGTTGATGAGGCTCCAGTTCACTCTTCCACTTCCACAGACAATAAGGTCGAAGTGCCTGCTGGAGTTGAGAGTCTCCCTACTTTGTCTGAGGCTAATCCTACGGCCGCAGAAGCAATCACAGAGCCTGGGCCCACCGGCGATCCTGTCGCAGATACTAAATCAGAAGACCTCACTGAGGATTTCTCATTTTCGTCAGGCGGCCAAGATCGTATGTTTCGTCCTTCTATTTCCACAAACGCTTCTCCCATGTCGATGTCTCTGTCAGACATTTACGCAGAGCCCTTTAACGGTACAGAGCAAAACGGGAACCAGGTGCACGGTTCCAGCCAGAAGGAGTCAGTGTTCATGCGACTCAATAACCGAATCAAGGCGCTGGAGGTGAACATGTCTCTTAGCGGACGCTACCTGGAGCAGCTTAGCCAGAGGTGACGCACGGTGGTTCTTCTGCTGTTCAAAACTCCAAAGCTGAGAGGAGTTTTAAAACATGACGTTATTTATTTATTTTATTTTTTATATAATTTAAGGTACCGAAAGCAGATGGAGGAGATGCAGAGAGCATTTAACAAGACCATCATTAAACTCCAGAACACATCAAGAATAGCAGAAGAGCAGGTGGGAGCTGTAGGGTTCCTCAGGGCTCCATTCAAGGGCCACTGCTTTTCAGTCTGCACATTTTGTCCTTTATTCTTTGATTGTATTTTAACCTAATTTTTGATTGCTTTGCAATGTTCAGCTAACTTTTTTATTTTTTTAAAGCAACATATCTGGTAACATAAAAAAAAAAAAAAAAAAAAAAAAAAAAAAAAAAAAAAAAAAAAAAA
>JAVLVB010000022.1:693291-709209 GCA_032876305.1 Orestias chungarensis
CTCATTTATTTTTCCCTTTTAAATGGTGGAAACCTGTAAAAATTCACTACTTCTGTGAAAATCTCTTTTGTTTTTGAAAGTACTGCTACAATTTTTTTCCACTCCAAAATTAATACCTTTTACATTGAAGTTTTTGTACATTGTTTTAGCCCACATTGAATGAATCTTTCAAAGTACATGTTTTTGAAAGTTCACTATGTAACACTTACACTGCTAACAGAGTTGTGGCAATCATGTTTAAAAAGACAAAAGCTTTTGTCATTAAATAATGCTAAACTTTTTTCTGACTTTGATCAGATAGAATCACCAAGGATTTCAAAACATACAGACATATAAAATGAAAAAACAACAACAATTAAATAGGAGTGGCAAAAGCAAATGAGGTGGATTAGCAGGGCATTCCAACAACTGATGGTAACGTTTAGGACATGTTACTGAGGGATGTAATCTCTGTTGCCTACATATTGTAAACACCTTGTGAAAGTTACGAGGGGGCAAGGTGTGTGTTCAGCAAATGAAGTTTTTGAAAATGTAGTGGAAGAGATTATGTCATAAATAGTTTTTTTTATTTTTTATTTTTCAGTTGGGACACATTCAGTCAGATTTATTACTGCAGTGAATGAAAAAAAACTAATTGGTTAGGTCATATTATACATGGTTTGTAAATTTCTTTTTTCAACTGCATATTGACCGAAGTGTAATTACCAATTGCAAAAATGGAAGGAAATGAAACAGTAAAGATGGATAGAATAAAGGCTGGGAACACATAAATGTCAATTATTTTTTCATCAGACCCATGACACTCTCCTAGAATCAAGGACGACACGTCTTTTCCACTTAGCATTGTGGCACTGTTTAGTGTGTTTTGCATGTTCAGCAGAGCCTTTCCAAGTTGGATTCGCACTGGGAAGACAGGATAAATGATAAAGTCTTGTGCTTCTCACAATCACCAACATTGTTCTATCCTCCAAACAATGGACTGTCTTGTGGGACCCCACTAGTATCCATAATCCTATGGACCTACAACTGATAGGGGAACCAGGACAAGGTTTGGTTCAGTTGGATTACATTTAAAATAGAAAGTTGTTGTATGTGTTATAGAACTGAGGTACAGAGAAAAAAAATCCTTAGCTACAGTGAATGTTTATAATAGTAGGATCCAAACTATTAGTAGGCACTGCCAGACAACAATCCAACGATGACCGAAGCGGCCGAGCTGTGACATGAGCCTTTGCAAGATTATTCAAGTAGATGGGTAGAACTCCCAAACAGAGTTTCAAGTTGCATTGTATCCCGAGCTAAAGTACGAACCCTAAGTCTAGAGTTTGGTTCCCCTACATTCTGGTTAGTCACAACTCAGTACTATCTCCAACCTTTACCACTACCTCTCCTCTCACAGGAGGATAATCCTTTGAGTCCTTTGCTTTCTTAGATTTTTTTTTTCTTCTGAAAGTGGAGTAGAAAGAGAGAGGGGGGTGGGGGGTTGTTTGATGCTCCGCGGATACCATTTGAGACCGAGGCATTAAATCCGGATTTACAGTTTCTTTCACACTTTCTCCCCCCTGACTCCTCAGTCCTCATATCCCTTTTTTTCTCATCAAAGTGCACCAAAGGGTTGGTTATGTCCACATTTGGGCCTAACCAACACAATCCCTACAGTTGTGTCTAGGAAAAGAGCTATATTTGCTTCATGATGGGATAAAACGGTGTTCTGAGGTAGCTTTGAGCAGGGTGCTAAGCTAGAAGCTGATAAGACATGGGAAGCCACTTGAAATCAATGCGTCCCTGTCCTCATTTAGCACACTGTCAATGAGGTTTCAGTCCAGTGTGCTTCCCATTAAGAATGCTGTATATATGGCCATTGAAGATGCCACAGTAGATGTGCCACATCTGATAAGTCTTGGGTTAGATATGCACATATATGAATAACACTCCCCCAGGGAAGCTTCTGTTTAATGTTTTATGGGCTTATTTCGTCTGTTCCTCTCTGTCATCTGAGATTTGCTGCTGCCTGATGCAGCTCACAGAAACATGAAGGGCTCCATGTGATCGTGGACCATCTGACACAGAAACCTGATGTACAAATATGTTTTGGGGGAGTATAGTGGATATGCTTTCAAGTACGTGTGAAGAATTTATTTATTTATCTTTTCTTCTCTACACCATGATTGTTAGTGTGAACTCTCAGTCGACATTCAGCGGGTCATGCTGTGTTTCTCGCGCCTAACTCGTGCGGTTTGAGCCATGGCCGAGATGTCCTCTCATACAGATGAGATATGATATGACATGTTGAGAAAATACTGCGCCGGATGCACACCGTTCAGCCCCGAGTGAAGAACAATCATGCGTGACGCGCAGCCTCACAGGAGCATGTAGCCTAACATTTCCTCTGCCGATGAGTGAGTCACAACCTAGATGACCATATGCGATGTTTGTCTTTTGACCGGTTTCCTCCTCCTCTCCGAACAGTCATGGCTATTTGTTGATGTTTTTAGTCTTGTACTAATCAACTAACGGACAAAGCTGTTTATAATTTAGATGGGAATTAACATACAACAGGATTTTCATCTAATAGCCTTTCTTTAGATATTTGGAGCCCAAACAATCAGCACTGCTGCATCTCTTGATGACACGGACGTAATGTTTCAGGGGGGACACAGTGAACATGTCCCCTGCACTTTTTCTAATGTCCTATTTGGTCCCCTCCACTTTTTACTGTCCAAAAACAGTAAAATTGTCAGCACTAGGACCATGCAGGAAACAACCGCTCAAACTGAAGCCCGCTTCTCTGAGTTTAGACCGCCTACCAGCACTTGATTGGCTCTCTGTTGATCCTGATTGGATCTCTTGTGTGATTGGCTGTTTCCACTGTCACTCATTAGAAGCTAAAATTACAATAAGCACAATAGAGAGAGAGCTCGGATATTCTCTTTGACTTCTATAGAAAGAAGCATGGAGCTGCTAATAGCTCCAAACACCGGCAGTTCTAGCGTTAGACGTAGTTCATTCTCTGTGTATTCAGAAGTGTTTTCTGCGGTAAATTGATAAAAGTACAACTTATTTTTGCTCTTATGAAGCGTTAGCTGACTGTTCCGTATCAGATTAATATTTTACATTGCAATTTTTTGTTAATTAAGCATTTTAACTTGCTAACTTAACTTGCTAGTTGTGTTTTAGCTGCTCATTGCTAGCTTGGCGGGTTTAGACGTGTCCGTCTGATACAGTGTTTTACAATTTCCATCACAACTTACATTCTGAACTTAAATAATTTTCTAATTTTTTTCAGCCAGTCACGCCCGCGTGGGCTTCTACCAGCAGGGGCCGCCGGGGTGGCGGCAGCATCTGTGCAGCTACCTGTTCTACCTGCCGGTGGAAAACTCGCAGCACACGGACAACATCACGGAGAAGCTGTGGAACGCCCTGCTGGCCGGGGAGTGTGTGTGTGTGTGTATAGAAATAGTATAGTAGTCGTAGTAAATGGTAAAAGTGGTTCTTTTTTTTAAGCTTGTTTTGCATTTTACTTTTTTTTTTTGCATTTTTAATATTTTATAATAAATTGTTTGGACATTTATGTTTGCATATTTGAGTTATTTTGTCATTTAATCTGATTTCAACGAGAAACGGTTTCAAAAAATGAATATTTTAATCAGTGAATTATATATAAAAGTTCTCAGACTACAAGCACAATCAACTAAATTTGCATGAAAGCAAAAATTATATTAATTATATTTTTTGACAAAAGTTAAACATTCATCCCAGGTCTTCAATCAAAACATATCGCAACATATTTCTCTTTTTTTATAAAAGGTATTTTTACTTCTGTTAAGGTTTTTGTACTTTATGAAACACTGTGTTCATACTTTCATGTTAGGTAAGTAAACTTGTTGGGGAAAGTGAAACTGACTTACTGGGCTGAGATGTTTGGACCTATTCGGAGCTACATGAACCACGTGACAGCCTATCGGCGAGTCCCCCCCAACTTTGAAATCAAAATTTACTCCGTGCTTGATGACCAGGCTGTATGCGAGAAGTATGTGATCACGTGTTGCACATGGGAACCTAAGAAATGACTTGATCACATGTGAAAAATTTTAATCACATATGGGACCTGGGAACGACATGTGAATTTCTTCAGGATTGTTTGAAAACCAGGTGAAAACTATGGTATATTCTTCTGTTACCACGTTCCTAATCCACGTGCGCACATGGATCTTTTTCCATGTGCCCCTTTACACGTGTGGTTCACGAGTTTCACCCGTGATTTTTTCACAGTATTTTGAACACATGTCTATAAGGGATAGAAGAGAGGTGTCAAAAACGAGAAACACAGCAGCTCTTACGCAAACCGTTCCTTCACTTGTTTCCTGCAAGTCCATTATAAACAGTTTTTAGCTAATAGTTCTCCATCTTCGAGCAAAGCGTTACAAACTGGCAACGACATGTGCGCCAAAAGGGAAAAAAGCAGGATGATATGAAAACTATGGCAAATTGCTTGGTGATTGAAAAATTGAGGCTGGTAATGTTATTAACCATTTTTGCATTGACTTAGTGGTGTGAGAAAATAATTTTCATTGCAACTCCAGGTATAGATAATCTTCACGATTGGGTCAATTCAGCCTATGTGTCTGCAAGGTTTCATATCATAGCCTAAATATATATGGACATGATGATTTCCGTTAATTATAGCTTAATGACACCGTGGGAAGTCAGGAGTGTGAAATAGCATTCGGGAATATTGACAAGCAATGCGGTTTTATTATATCCACTGCATGTTTGCAGATGTTGTCATGCATCAGCAATGTAGGGAGGGAAATTCATAGTCTGGTGGATCTTTTTAAAGTGCTAATCTTCCTTCAGATGAATGACTGCTGTGTCTCACTCTAGTTGTGACTGTGATTCATGGCAATCCAAACATCACATGAAATAATCGACTGAGGGATGAACCAACAGGAAGTCTGGCTGCTGTTGGGTGAGAGGAGCTCTCTGGAGAAATTTTATTTTAACCAAAAAAACTAGACCGTAAATTAGAATCAAAGCTACGGTCACAGTGTGGCCCAAGAGCTACGGCCATTTCTTATTAATAGACCTTATCTTTCATTGCAGCGTTAAACGCAATTTCATGGTATCCCCCTGACCCAAACGCGGCATTAACTATTAGGGCCGTTCTCTTTGTAAAGGCTGTTGGGGATCCGGCCAATGAAGATGGGGTGATTATGAGGATGGTCCTGGTTGTCACTGCTATCCACAGGCACTCACATCGGGTTCACCATCTCAGACTCATGACCTCTGTCACCTTCCCTGCGGGAGACTCTCGCTAGGTGAGCAAAACACAACAGAAAGCAGTTTGGCTGTATGTTTGCTCCCTGCAGCAAGGTTAGGTTTGGCCAACACGGCTGTCCTACTTTCCTAAATGAGGAAATTTCAGGTCGGGATAAAAATAGTTAAATTGTTTCGCATGAGCAGAATCATTGTGAATGTATTATTTAGTTAATCTGTTGGTATAATTTGTGATCGTATTCAGAGCTTTATTTGTCATTGTCATGGTAATAAAAAGTACAATACGCAACTATTTTCTACTACCTCTGACTTACTGCCTAGTTTAGATGTTGTAACACTTCTGAGCCTGAACAAAATAACCAGCCTGATTTTTCTTACACTGGATTTCATAGGTATATAGAATAAATGTGTACAATGTGTGTTCACAATACTATCCATAATTAAACCCCCCCGAAAAATAATAATTATAATGATTTTACTTAACTATATTTCATAGTAGTTTTACAAAAGATCTGATTGAACGACTTTAAATTTATGACATATCTATTAAGAAACAGAAGCATTTGTTTTGGAGAAGCCTTCTCAGAAAACAATAACTTCCAACACAAGTTCTTTAATTAAATGTATAGTAATACTAAAACAAGGTTTTTAAAGTATGATGTTTTTGTGTTTTTACTGGTCATTTGGGCGATTTGTCTTTGCTCACAAGCGTTCTTATTCTTGGTGTTGGGAGACCCGTCATGACTCTAATCTTTAGGTCCTTCAACAGATTCTCTTTCAGATTTAAGTCAAGATTGTGTCTCTCTAAAACATCACTTCAGTTCAAAAGAAATATCCCATTAAAAATGAAAAAGATTACCTCAAATGTAGATCTGCCATGGGGTATAAATCATTTTGGATTTTAATGTATTCACAACGTACTCTATATAACCTGACTTAGAAAAAAAAAACTTTCACTTTAAAGATATTACCAAATGTTTCAAACTTAAGCTAGAAGGAAACTGGCGCCATCCCTAATTGCTTCCATGAAGTGCTTCATTTAACTTTTCTGGGGAGTCACCTTGGAATATTGATGCCTTTCTTCCCGCATCATATCACTTTCCCCACAATGCTATTAGATTCTTAATCCATTTTTTAAAGCTTTATGACTAGGAGGCTTATGATCACAAATGACAGGGAAACCTTTCTTTCATAAGAAAGATGATAAATAAAAGAGCAGCAACCCATGGAGTCTCTTTATTTGATTAGCACCTAAAGTTAAGCAGAGTTATGTGACTTTCAGATCTCTTATCCATATTTACTTAAGGCTTATACGGGAGCATGATGTTAGTACAGTTCTTATTCTGCAGTCTTATGCTGGCTCATGTTAGAGCAATGTTGGCTCATACATAGTGTAATGAAGGATGATTATTTGGTTTAAGGGGACATCAAGATGGGGCTTGAGTAGAATACGTCCCTCCAGGGTTTCCTAATGCGCAAACATGCTCCACGATTTCCTCTCCTATACAATTACCCAGCAACTTTGATGCAAGTGTGTGTGATCGGAAAGGCAAACATGTTCTGTCATCATGTTCTACTCGCTCACTGCAATTATTTTAATTTCACATTCATGTCACCCATCACGGAAAACCTGTTCCAGCATGATGCACCGTTGCTCAGCAGATCTAAAGTGCCATGACGGTTGCTGGAGAAAATTAAAATATATGTAGAAAAAAACAGATGCTTCTTGTTTCAGATCGAAATGACACTTCCATCCACCCGAGATGTCTGTTCTGATTATTATAATAAAAAACAAAGGGACACATCTCGCTCAGCTCAACCAAACCATAACTCCCTTTCCAGCACAAATGTGTAATTATCAACAGGTCCCATATAAGATTATGTGACATTGATTTTTATTAAATAAATTGCTGCAAAGAACGTTGGATCTGAAAGCGTGTATGTGACATACTCGTTTGGTATAATGTTCAGCTTTTCAATACGGACTCAGAAGGAGTTGGTGAGTTAAGTGAGTCTCCTACATTTATATTCAAGGTCAAGTTCATTTTCGGGTTTTTAAAGTGCCAGAATACACTCCCACTAAAAGTTATAAAAGTTTACAGTTACTAATTACGTTCTGATCTCTGTAGTACCAAGAATGCATGGAGTGAACACTCAGACTCATCAGGCATAAGGCAGTGGCAATGGCATAAATGCAGTTTTTATGGTTTAAGTTCATCTGATGACACCTCACAGAAGAGTAAGTTGAGATATTATAAACTTCAACTTTTTATTACTATTTTTCTAAAAATACCATTATCTGTTAAGGATAGATGAATTCAATGGGCATTATGGACAAAAAAATGCCGAAATTTTAATAAATATTAGCAATGATATGAAGTATTTACCATATTAGTACTTGAAGCTGTTTGATTGTAAGTAAAGAAAGGTTGCATCACACCGAGAGACAGACCCCAGGCTTTCATGCTGACATGCTCCATACGCAACTTAAATCCTTTGGAGTTACGGCGCACTATAGGGATATCCACTTGAGAGCCTTGACATCATTAATCCATTAAACTCTAAATTCAAGGGGATTGTTTTTAGGCCCCCCTCGCTTGCTCCCAGATTAGTAGTTCAGTGCGTTTCTGTGTCAGCTCACTGGGTTGAAATTAATTTCTCCACTAATTTAGTAATTGCATGTCAAAGCTTCTTATCTGCGTGCCGAATAAACTGCATCAAATCACGGCTGCTCCTGCGCTGCAGGCAGGTTAGGTGTTTGGAAAACTAGCTTAGTTATCCAATTCTCCTTTTAACATTCCAGCAACCTGCTCGTTACATCTCACGCTCGGGCTGACGGCTGAATGAAAAATTAGCTGCTTTCGGTTCGATCCGTGAAGTTTTGATTGCAGAGCGGTGCACGCCAAGACCTGTCACGAGACAATACCTTCATCAGAAAGGAGACATTGAAACATGATCATTTTAAGGAGCTTTGAACCACTTTCTGTAAATGTCTGCTCTCACTGTGAGTAGTGTATTATGGAGGATTGCTGCTCTGGGTAAGTGCTTGATTCACTGCTGCAGCATGTATAGGCCATTGTGAGTAAGCCTCTGTGATACACTGAAGTAGACGCTACTTTATTCTTATGCCATCCCATGTCTGTGTACGTGATCACGCTCTTAGTCGCGTGGGCGGCATTGGTCGTAATGATGGAGGGGGAGGATGTGTGCACATGTGTCACAATGAGTGGCTCTCAATCCCCTCGCAGTGAGTCACTGTGCATCCCGCGGCGAAATCCCCCCCGTCGTCGTTCTCCGGGAGACGTGAACTGATAACAGTTTTGCTCTGGCGTGGGACGTGTGGACACTCTCCCCACCGATCACCAACTGCAACTTGACATCTCCGCCTCTGAGCGTGACTCCGAGTCGCAGGGGTCGAGCCCCGACGTTAGAATGCATCCCCTCCGAATACATGGTGCTGCCTCAGTCGTGGATCCGCCAGCACTCAGCCCGAGAAACGTGACAGCTTTGGAAATCCACGTCGCCTCTGTTGTGACACTGACTGAAATTACAGTAAATTACCACTTTGTATTGATGTGTAATAGCAGCGTGCCTCGTCACCGCTCCTCTGACGCTGGTTGTGGTGGTGGTGGTGGGGAGGGGGTCATATGCTGGCAGAGATTTACAGCTCTCTAGCTTTCAAGGTGCATTGTGCGCGTGGAGTGGTTTTCACATATTCTTGCCGGAGGTGTGAGAGTCACGATAATGTTCCATCTTGCAAATCCAGTCATCCCTTGTCATTCCTGACAGTCAGACGCTCGCCTCCTCTGGTCCCACATATAGGCATCCGCACACCCACTGTCACCTGTGTGTGATTGTAGTTACAAAGGTAAGATAGGCAGAAACAGACGTGCTGACGGCTTGTGATGAGGAAACTATGTTGTATTCTCGTGCAAACGCAAAGCTCTCAGGCAATTCAGGAGTGGATCCCACGTCTTGCAGAAGAATTTGGTGCTCTTGGAAAATAGTCTCTGAAAAAGAAAGAGATCCGTTTATCATGTGTTGATGATGTATGATCTCAAGTTCTGCCCGTTGTGGATGCACAGTTGGTTGGAACTCGGTTTTCTCTGCCATCATCCCTAATCCGGTGACTGCAGCTGTACACACAATGGGTAATCCCATCATGACTCAATTGTGCGTTGAAATAAAGACACGCGTTGGCTGTGAAGAGGAGAGTTATTTGTCAGAGCTCAAAGGGGCAGGGTCTGTTGTTGTGCGCTCACTGGGGAACAGGGGAATGGTATTAAATGTTCACCTGCCAGCTCAGCTCCGCTTGGAGGAGGTCCAACAAAGCTGCTGCTACTGCTGCTGCTGCCTCTACATCAGTAAATCAAGTTAGGCCTGGACAAAAGACCTGCTTTTTCAAATGTTTGGCCTACTCAGATTTAATCTGTTGCTGTTTTTGTTCATTACAACAAAATTATGGCATGGAATACTGCACAACAGTAAAGACGAAGGAAATGTAATACATGATTTTCCAATGAAAAATGTGATCAATTGCTCCTAATATAGTCTTTTATCACACATATTGAAAAAAATAGGGTTTTGAGCTGGTAATCCACCATTTACAAACCAGACTCCCACCCCCTAAGCCACCATCACCCCACTGTGACCTGTATACAGACCTTCTGTGTCTATATTTTGCAGAGTCACCTCTGGTTACATTTAGAGCTTTTAGTCTTTTGGTGTCGATCGCCACCAGCTTTTTCTCACTTAGAAGATCTTAAAACACTCACCGGTTCCTACTTTGAGGTTTTCTACAGATATATGGCTGTGCAGGCCAAAAAAATCTTTAAAAAAAGGTCTTTTTTCAGTCCCTTCCACAATAAAGGCTGCTTTATTATGCTTCTTGATGCACTATTTTCCCTGCCTGCCAGTTAAGGTAGATGTCAATATGAAACTAGGTTTGGAACTGTGCCCTCCTCTTATGAAAGAACTCTGCAAGATGTTTAATGGTTATGTTTCTTATTTCAAACAGATGGCAGATAAAGGCTTCTTCTCATCTTTACTATTGAGCTGATGCTGTTTGTTATTGAATGCTCTTAAGGATATCGGAGAAAAAGCGTCAATACAAATTTTGAAATCTTGCACACTTGGAAGACACTAAAAATAATTTAAAAAATAATAATTTTAAAATGTGGATAGCTGAGTTCTGCCCACTAGAGCATAAGAGACCTATTACCGTAATATATCTCTTATTTGATAATGTAAACAGATTTTCTTTCCTAGAAACTCAGGAAGAGAATTGGGGAGCTGAGGGTGTCGCTTTCATCTGTTTTTTGTTCGAACAGTTATGTGCAGATGAACATTTTATGATCTGAAATGTGGAGTTCAAAAGTTCTCAAAAGACCTTATGAAGAGGCTGACTAAAGCTAGTAATATAGTTCCGTTATCCACAGTAGAACAACAGAATTAACTTTAAAAAGATCAGATTGAAAATGTGCACAGGAAAAAATATATATATTTTGTACATATGTCCTTTGGTCTAATGACACTAAAGCAAAACTGTTTGGCCATGATAATCATTATTACATTTCAGGAAAAGTGACAACACTGGCAATCCTGGGATCACAACTGTAAGGCATGCTGGTGGCATGTTGTTGGCCAGTTTGTCTTTAGGAGGATCTGGTGCACTTGATAAATTAGATGTTGTCATGAGGACATTATGTTGAAATATTGAAGCAACATCTGAAGACGTCAGCCTGGAAGTTAAAGTTTGGGGGTACAACAATGGTCCTACACATACAGCCACGTTGGTTACAAAGTGAATGAAGCGCAACAAAAACAATTTTTTTGCGTCACCATCCAAGAGAGAGAGAATTTGTGGGCACTTCTGAAAATGCGTCTCTAAAGCTTACAAATCTCACTTGTTTCCACAAGTTTTATCCGGAAACTCGAAGCTTGACAAAGGAAACCCAAAACATTTGACCAAAGTCATACGGTGGTACCAAGTACAGAGGTAATGCATGTAAACTTTTAGTTTTTAAGTTACATTTACAGACAGCATTCATTAACATATTTTCTCTCTCCATTGACATTGAGAGAGTTAGTGCTTTTGGTTATTCTAACTGACCTAAAACAGTGGTTGCTTTGGTCTAATTATCTACTAAAAGATGGATTTGTTCTTTCATTTGCGACATGAAAACTTGTGCATACAAATACATTGTTGTTTGTAATTTTCTCCTTACCTAATGAGGTATGTGAAAACTTTAACAAGGCGCTGAACATGCCGCAAACCAAACACAGGCTTTCTGTGGGGAAAAGAGCTGTTTTATAATTTTTCAACTCCTTGTGTAAAATGTATAATTAAAGATAAAGAAACAACTGAGTTATGGAGTGTTGTTGCCAGGAGGTTATGACCCCAACCTGGAACTGGTAATTGTAGAGCCATAGTTGGCATTTTCACAGCGGGATTCCCACCATGCACAGCATGGAGGTACGGCGCGACCGCAGGCTTTCTATGCGGAAGCCTGTTCACGGAGCGCAGAACAAGTGACCATGCTTTGTTGCTGTTTCTGCTCCTGCTTCATTTACTTTGGTGCACTTGGTCAGATAATGGACGGAGCGACCCAAGAGGGACAATTAGCTTCCTAATATGAGTGATCTGATAGATGTCTGCTGTGGCGAGCGGAAACACGCTGCAGCCAATGAAGCTGAGGGTTGCAACGGAGAGCAAGAGAACTGGAGTGTTGGGAAAGAAATCCTTCTGTGCATGTGGGAATCGCCTTCTGAACACTTTTGCACATTTCATTCCGGCAATTGCCTCAAGCAGCTGATTCTGCCACCTTTGTCCGGAACCCCCCCTTGACACCCTACTTAGACAAAGAGGCAGGGCAAAGGCTGGGGAAGTTTAATCAAAAAGAGAATAATACATTTGTGCTATGTGAAAATGTGCCTCTCAAACAAAATGCCCCCTATCTTCTTTGATATGGAAAACACTACCAAGCACACCCCCTTCCTCCTTATGAATGAAATTATCCTTCCTGTCTGTACACTTGGGGTGCTCGGGGGCAATATGACCCTCATTACATAGCCAGAGAGAAGCCTTAAAATTTCATTATTCCTGTTTCCTTCTCGCGGTTTTCTAGCACTGTGTGGAGCAAGGCGCTAACTGGGTGTTAAACGGGTTGCTCAGAGTCTGGGGGTGGTTTGTAAAACTTATCTGAGTGTAATTAATTACCGCACAGTTTTGGATGTGTAGTCCATGCTGCACCGTGCTCCAGTGCCTGCAGTGAAACAAACTGAGTAAGGCTGGCTCTGCTGTAAATGAGCACTCTATTCAGAACTTCTGACATTAGTTTTAAACAGTAATATCAGAAAGACTTGATCTACAGGTCTTACCTTGTTTTTTTTTATTACCTCAAATTGAAATAATTATAGATATGTAAATGCACTTTATGCATGCAGGTGTTCAGAATGGTGCACAGACACTTCCACTTCATGCTGTAAATAACTAATTCCCCTTTGAATATCTGCTTCCAGTACAACCTGTGAATTGTGTCAAATATGCATCAATCAGCACAATTGTTGTCACATGGAAATATTCGGATGGTTAAATTAATTTGGAGTCTAGATAATTTTAACCTTTATCTTTAACTTTGTTCATTAGAAGAAAAAAATTGGATATCCAAAAAACCTCGCCAAAAGTAACAAATTACCAAATCTAAAAAAATGGTCGGAAGGCTAGGTTTAAGTGACGACACACAATTTACTGCTGAATCAAAACTCTCTTGAATGGGACTTTCTGGAAAACATGAGCTAGACTGAAAGATCTCAAATGCAACACATCCTGTTCCAGATTTAAAAAGTCAGACTGATTTTATACATGGGGATAAATGGGTTTGTACAGATGTTCCCCCCCTAAATGAATGTAATTATGTGTAAAAGCAATAACGGAGAACAAAATCCATATAAAGCATTTGAAAGACACTATATGCACCAGTGGCTATATGGAGACAAAAGCTGTTTAGTGTGGATTTGAAACAATCATCTGCTTGGGGTCAAAGTGTGAAAGCACTCCCTTTCAACTTTAGACTCTTTGCTTCACACGACTGGAGCGGGTGCGTGTTTTAGAAATGCAAATCACAACTTAAATGAATCCTTTCTACTAAAAAAATATACAATTTTCATTTTAATAAGCAGTGTCTTACAAAGTCAAATCTTTTGCTGTCAAATTAAATGGTTTAATGTTACAGTATATATGTGATTTTTGTGAAAACAACTGACTCAATTTTCTTCCAACAGATGTGATTTCTTCATCTTTTTTTGTCAAGAGTTTTAATGGGATTTCAGGAAAGCACCCGGGAGAAACATGAAAGCACATTTTTTGTCATTTAGTCCCTGCTTATATAAGTGCATAATATTTTTGTGGGAATTGGAGCTCCCCTCCCCCTTCCCTCTATTCATTTTTATATAAGCTAATCACTACTCAGCTGACTTTTATGGTTAATCTGTACACATATTATAAATACTTGTTTACTATGCAATAAGTAAGGTCGAACAAGATACAGATTTCTAGTTAAAAAATTTTTTCACCTATTTTATTAAGAGTTGATATATTAAACATTTCAGATTTATTTACTACCTTGTATGCACAGCAAGCATTTGGAAACCAAATTGTTCGGCATATAATACGTCGTACGTCATTACTTTCTTATAAGTATCACATCAATATGATTCTGAAAGTTATTATCCGAACCCCTAGCTTTATTTCACACCTCTCAAGATGGTGTTTCCCTCCTAGTTCATCTACACCTTCAAGATGGATCTTTTGTTTCTGAAAAAAAACGACAAAATATATCATAGGGTTAACATAATATATCAAGCTTTTCTGCTTAAGATTTATTTTAGTTAATTTTCTCCCCTATTTAAATAAACTATTTTTCTACCAAAGACCTTCTTTAATGTAATGTTAAAAATCTGACAACTTTGTTTGATAGACAAAGTCTTCTGGGTTTCTTCAAGATTTTCTTCATGATGATTTTTGCACCAAACATACAGTATATTGTGAGATTCTGATGGTTTAAGCAGAGCAGTCTCATGGGAGTTGAGAATACTGATGTTAATGGTAATGCTGACACAAACTAGCATTGACTAGTCATTGGAGCATTTAAAGAAATAGCCAAATTGACCAAACCTAATAACAACAAATCAGCTTTCTAAGTTATTCAAATTTACGTTCCTGGACTGCTGCTGTGTGTGCCATTGATCTGGCTACGACAACAGCAATCGTATCATGCAACTGAACTGAGTAATTCACCAATTCTTAGCCAATAGTAATCTTCAATAGTCAGGCTGTTGCCAGCAGGTTCTGGGTACTCATTGGAAAAGGACCACTAGCTGTAAAGAAGTGGGTAAACCTTAATCTGTGCATAAGGTTGTTATCTGTAGGATGTTTTAAAGTATTCAATACTACAGTTAAAATGCAAGATGTACCAAAAATAAGCTCTTATATTCAGTAATAAGGAGAAAAAGAAGTTGATGAGTTCAGTGATTAGTCAACTTTGGTGTAAAGTTTTTCACTGTACTCTCCGAATGTATGCATAAGGAGTGCTGGGTGAGGTTATGATTATTCCGATTAGTATATGTGATTACCACTACCCTGTGCATCTCAGTTAAATTTTAAGGAAGTCTCTAAAGTAGCGCTAAAAAGAAATAAACTTTGACTACACCTTCTCCGTAGGTATAAATTACTATATATTTTAGGAATATAGCAAAAATTAGAAATATTCTCTCTAGGATAGATGCTGAAAAGATAGTCCATGCATTTGTTACTTTAAGGCTGGACTATTGTAACTCTTTATTAGCAGGAAGTTCACAAAATGCAATTAAAAGTCTACAGTTGGTCCAAAATGCTGCAGCAAGAGTTCTGATGAAACTTAAAAGAGAGATCATATCTCCCCAATTTTAGCTTCCCTCCATTGGCTCCCTGTCAAACTTAGAATAGATTTTAAGATTCTTCTTTTGACATATAAAGCCCTCACTAATAAAGCTCCATCGTATATCAGAGATCTGATTACTCCTTATGTCCCTAAAAGTGCACTTCGCTCTCAGACTGCAGGTTTATTGGTGGTTCCTAGAATCTCTAAAAGCACAATGGAAGGCAGATCTTTCAGTTATCAGGCTCTTCTCCTGTGGAACCAGCTTCCAGCTTTAGTCCATGAGGCAGACATCCTGTCTAGTTTCAAATCTAGGCTTAAAACCTTCCTGTTTGATAAAGTTTATAGTTAGGAAGAGGTAGAGAAGACAGCCTAATCCGGTTGGGGGAGGAACTCAGTCTTGACAGACGGTTCTCTACCTTCTTCATTTCTCACTCTATAGGGTTAAGTTATTTAAGTTTTTCTTTAGTTATGCTGCTATAGGCTTAGACTGTTGGAGGACAATCGGACCACTTCTCTCTCTGTTAATTTCTTCCTTTGTCCAATCTACTTAGTTACCGTTATTTCAACCTTGTTAACCTTTTGTTTTCTCTTAGTGTTCTTCTCTCCATAGTAACCACACCTGGCCTGGCGTTCTGTTAGCTGAGACAGCTTCTTGGATGAGAACATGGGCTGAGATGCTTCCAGTGACGTTCTACAACTGCTGCTATAAACTCTTTTATTT
>JAVLVB010000022.1:714445-728306 GCA_032876305.1 Orestias chungarensis
CCCCAATTTTAGCTTCCCTTCATTGGCTCCCTGTCAAACTTAGAATAGATTTTAAGATTCTTCTTTTGACATATAAAGCCCTCACTAATAAAGCTCCATCGTATATCAGAGATCTGATTACTCCTTATGTCCCCAACAGAGCACTTCGCTCTCAGACTGCAGGTTTACTGGTGGTTCCTAGAATCTCTAAAAGCACAATAGAAGGCAGATTTTTTTATTTATCAGGCTCCTCTCCTGTGGAACCAGCTTCCAGCTTTAGTCCGTGAGGCAGACACGCTGTCTAGTTTCAAATCTAGGCTTAAAACCTTCCTGTTTGATAAAGTTTATAGTTAGGAAGAGGTAGAGAAGACAGCCTAATCCGGTTGGGGGAGGAACTCAGTCTTGACAGACGGTTCTCCTTTGCTCCACCTTCTTCATTTCTCACTCTATAGGTTTAAGTTATTTAAGTTTTTCTATAGTTATGCTGCTATAGGCTTAGACTGCTGGAGGACAATCTGACCACTTCTCTTTCTGCTACTTTCTTCCTTTGTCCAATCTACTTAGTTACCGTTATTTCCACCTTGTTAACCTTTTGTTTTCTCTTAGTGTTCTTCTCTCCATAGTAACCACACCTGGGCTGGCGTTCTGTTAGCTGAGACAGCTTCTAGGATGAGAATATAGGCTGAGATGCTTCCAGTGACGTTCTACAACTGCTGCTATAAACTCTTTTATTTCAGTATCCTGTGCTTCTAATTTAGCTTTCTGTCTTTTCAAACCCCCAGTCGGTCGTGGCAGATGGCTGCTTGTACTGAGCCTGGTTCTGCTGGAGGTTTCTTCCTGTTAAAGGGGAGTTTTTCCTCTCCACTGTCGCTGCAAGCATGCTCAGTATGAGGGATTGCTGTAAAGTCAACGACAACACAAGCCACTGTTTCTGCCTGCTGATTCCAGAGGAGTGAATGCTGCAAGTCAATGACTCGATGCAATCTGCTGGGGTTCCTTAGATTGGAATCTTTCAAATTGATTTGTTAGAATGTATCTTTGATTTTAATTGATTCTCTGTGAAGTGCCTTGAGACGACACCTGTTGTAAATTGGCGCTATATAAATAAACTGATTCTTGATTCTTGATTCTTGAACCTTTGATTGAAAGCAAAGGCAAATATGCAGAAAAAGGTTTACATTACAGAAACACCGGGTTGTGAACTCTTAAAACAATACTAAAGAAGATTCAGTTTTGGTCAATTTTGGCACCACTGTGGACAAAAGCGCTGGTGTTTTGCTTGAAGGAAGACTGCATTTGCCAGGAGGACCCGCGCATAGCATCAAAAAATCCTTATCTCCTCGTCACCTGCAGTTGGATTGAAGTACATTTCTGTTTCAAGTGTCTATGTGAAGGATGAATAGTGATGAGGTCATAAATTGTGGCAAAACAATGTCATATGATGATATTAAAAAGGGGAAGTGACGTATGCCGTAAAGCAGTCAGCACCTAAGCAACTTGAAAAGTTAGTTATTTTTTCTTTAAACTTTCTTTATGTTTGCATTGAGTGGTTATTTAAACAGAACCTGAGGAAACGGATCTTAGTGTGTCCTCAACAATATTCCTGTTCAGAAAGGATCACTATGTATGCTTCCAGTCCTACGTCTTGATGTACAACACAGTTTTTTGTTAGTTTTTGTTTTGCATGGTAATGCATGATAATTAAATGCCCATCATGTTGTTGAAAAAGCTCAATTTGGCACTTTTTCATCAGCCAAAGTCAGAGAAAATGCAACATGGCCATTGTGACAGCTCAAATGATTGATAGATTGATTTAGTACAACATCTGGAAGTTGGAAAAAATCTGATAATTTGGAGTGTGAAAAGATTGGAATGAAAAACACTGGCATGAAAAACGCAGATTATTAATCATGTATGGGAAAAAAATTTTTGATTTGGATTGTATTTTACTGCTCTGCGAACGTAGCCAAAACAACTAGAAACTATCACAGAGATAAGGTCAAACATTCATGTAGTGTCAGCAAAATTTTGTTTTAGGTCTTTTATTGAAATGGATCATTTAGGTCCTAATGCTGTGTGCAGATAAGTGCACAAGTTATCTTCTAACTGGTGTTGAACTAATGGAAACATCATACAAGTCGAACCTGTCCGCTGTTCCCCAAAAAGAAGCCTTCAGTGTGATGATATTGCGCAGCTTGACCCTAGCACACCACAGTGATTATCAACTGTATTATCTTTAATATCCAAGGCAGTGCAATAAGCTGCATGTTTCTGCCTGAGCAAAGGGCGACCGAGGGAACAGAAACTACAGTTGTGGCCTTAAGTTACATCCCTTAACCTCCATATGAAAATTAATACTGTACGAACATCCGTTTGGAGCTTGAAAGCAAACGGTGACATCCTATCTTTTTCTCTAGAAAGATAGTTTGTCCTGTGTTGTTAATATCAAACATTACATATGTGTTCTTAGAGCTGCCGTCAAGAACTCAAAGCTTTTTATGGTCTTGAATGATTTCTGTATTGTACTTTTTTTTTTTTTAAGAACTAACTTTCTGACTTTTTTGACAGGATCAACGTTTGTGCCTAAGTTTCTTTAACAAATGAGGCTTCAAGGATTTTCACCCCCCACTGAGCTGCAGAGTTTATGTCAGAATGTGCATCAAGGTGGATAATTGAAAAATAACTAAATATAAATTAGGGATGCTACAGGAATGGTAATTTGATGTCAAGGGAAGGGGACAGAAAACCTGCCAACATAGATTAATAGTTTAGTTTGGAGCAGTCAAAACCTGTTCACACCTTTAATTTAAGTGCAAAATTATGTCCGTATGTATTTTCTACATTCTAGATGTGTTGTCATTCGTTTTAAGATTGTTTTAGATGGTCAAACCCACTTTTAGATCAGACAAATGTAACCTTACAACGTTTCAGAAGTATGGTTATAATGTCGGAAAAGACTGTCCCAACCAGCATGACTTATTTTAAAGAGAATTTTCCCCCAAGCATAACTGGTTGTGCCCACCTTTGGCCTACTCATATTTTTTTAATTGATACATTAATTACCATTTACTTCAAACTTCAAACTAGACTTTGACTAGGCCACTCCAAAACATTTCTCTTTTCTTGCGGGGCTATTCAGAGATGAACTTGTCGCTGTGCTTTGTGTCATCGACCAGCTACAAAACTAAAAGTGCGTTTGTTCTTAAGCTCATCGAAGTCCTGGTGCAGCAAACTCTGCCCTTGACATGATAAGTTTCTTTTATTTTAATAATGCGCTACTTATTAAGCAGTCACAAGAGAATTATAACGTTTTCCTCTTTGTCTCATCAATATACTTACAGTAAAGACATTTTATTTGGAAATGTAAGATGACAATTTGACTACTTTTTTGATCAGCTGGGCTTTCTGGCCTTTGCACTCATACATGGAGGCCATGTTTGTCCACTATCTTTCCTAATGTTATTAAAGATTAAAGATTAAATCAGCTTTATTTGCCAGGTTCAAACTAGGAATTTGTTTTGGTGTAATCACACCAAGGCAGACATTTGCGGCGCCTGGATGCTGTGGTGTACTTTGCCATGGGCTGGATTTGAACCCATGACCTTCCAATTGGAAGTCAGGCAACATACATACTCCAAAGTTTTATATGATTTTTCTTTCTGGAACATTTTGATGCATTTCCATAGAGTATAATGGCAAGTCAGCCTCTTCTAGTAAGGTGCACCCTTATGGTTCCGTGGAATCCAAAAGCCTGATAGATATCAGTGACTTATATTAAGGTTACATTCACACAACAGGTAATTACAAACAAATCAGACTTTTTGCCGCATATGTCACCCATATGCCGGTTTTTAGGCCAGTGTGAAAGCCTGATTCCTATCTTTTAACTCAGAAAACAAACTATACGTTGTGCCACTCAGAGTGTTTCCAATAGATTTTAAAGCGTATTCAGTTTGAACAGTCATGACCAAATTCCAATATTTTCATTCATCCCAAAATAATCGTATATGTGCTACTTCCATATGTTGGACTAAATCGGAGAAATATTGAATTGTTTTCAAGGCGTCTTCAGTCAGAATGAGCATGATCAAGGAATCAAGGAATCAAGGAATTTTTATTTGTCATCACATCACATGTGGTACATGAGGTGGGACGAAATTCTAACCCCCCGGTCCAGTTTACACCCTGATAGCAATTTTAATAGCAATTTGATAGCAATGATGCATTTTATACGACTTTTAGACCATGGATGTGAGACGCGCCCATATCTCTGCACCAGTAGAAGCCAGAGATGGTAATTCAAGATGTAAAAAATGGCTTTCTGCTTTCATAGCTTTCTTCTTCTTCTTGCGACAATACGGTCAGCTCCTATTATTCAAAATCTTTAGAACCGATCCACAGACGGCGGTTTTTGCCCTTCTGTGTGACTTCTATGTTCTTGTTCTTCGCATGCTGGGGTTAGAAACTATCTGGGGTTGGAAAGCATATACTTAAAAGTCTGAATTTCAGTCTGATTCGAGATTTTAATGACCACACAAATCAGACTTCAGCAATAAACTTGGAACAGAGAACTCAGACCTTCTGTGTGAATGTTGCCTTTGTTTCTCCTTTTGATGAGGACATGGTTTTATTTTTTAGCCCTCTTATTGGTATTTGGCAAGTTCAACTTAAGAGATTTCCTTATTGAACAGATATTGCACGGCTTGTGAGAGTAAATGCCCCAAAATGCATTAATGTTACTTGGTGATTTTACAAGGATGTGATTATACTTCTAGTGTGACAGAAAAAAAAGAACAAAAGGCAAAGGACGTTAGTAAGAGGGCAAATACTTTATTACAGCATGATAACATATACAAGTTATGCAAGAAGAACCTATCTCATTCTTTCATAATACCGTTCAGATTTTGTAACCTGACAAAAAAAACCAACCTATGAAGCTTCACCCAGCGGTATTTTTAGCTTTACTTTGGTTGAACTCAACATGCAATGTGAAAACCGACGCCTTTCAGGGTTAATCCACAGAGAATTATCTTCTAACTCTGTAGATCCCCTCAGCCCTAATGCAACACGCCGAGAAGGATTTCAAACCTGGGCTCATCCAAGAGCGTACCTCTGGAGTATTTTGAGTGCAAACAACAGGAAAAGGACAGATTCTCAGGATAAGGATATGCGAGCAATCAAGTTGAACTTTTTAAAAATAATTTTCAAATGCCGCTTAATGCATCTAAACCGGTTCATTGTATTTGTTGTTTAGCGTTAACCCACTTTATCAAGGTTTAGGCAGCTAAAAGAACTTTGTTAGCAAAGATTTCTATTGTTTCTGCGTGGGCTGTGTTCACCCTTGATCGTCAGATTGGATATTGGTACAAACACCTAAACTGATACAGTGAAGACATTTTAACGAAATTATGAAAGTGCAGCTTCATGTCAGAGTAAATTCTCAGAAAGCTAGCAGCTTGTTGGATGGAGTACACCTTAGGCAGAGGTTTGGATGTTTGCCAGGATTCAAACAAAAAAAGATCCTCTTTTGGTATCAAAGTATCCATGATAGGGGTCTAGATTATTCCAAGCGACTGTTGTGAAGTCTTATGCTGTTGTCTATTTTAACTCATTTACAATATATTTTACAGGACTTTCTTGCACCACCAGGAATTCGATGAATATACTGTAGGTACAAATAAAATAATGCGCACGATAAATAAAGCTGATATTTGTTCAGTGCCAACTGGTGTTTAAAATGATCCTGGTCAACTAATGATCCACTAATTCAGGCAATCCTGAATTTAGGGGGATTTAAACCAGTACTCTTAAACGTTACACTCCTCAGTGTTGTGATCTTGTGGTTTTAATTTGACTTCTTTTACTACTTTTACTACTTTTTTTGTTTTCTGAAGATATTGTTCTTTTTTCTTCCACTCTAGGGTTAGGGTTAGGTGTAGTCGACAGTTAGCAAGGTAGATAGATTCATTTCACTCACATGACAAATATGTTTTACATCACATATGAGGAAATCTTTGACCAAAGTGGAGATTTGAGAAACCATCATATCTTTGTTTGTGAGTGAACTTGAGAGAACAGTTTTAGGATACATTTTTACAATTCAACTGCTCCACGATGTTGGATTGAATCTGGAGATGCCATTTTTTTAATTTTATATAATAGCAAGTCACGTTAGTCTTGGTGGATTGTGATAGTCAATTCTCTGTGATGTATTTCTTATGTTCCAGGGTATAAAATACATTTATAAAACTGTTCTTGTGTTTAAGATATTGTTGTTCAGAACACATGACGGTAATATTTGGTTTTTTAACTACCCAGGTGTCTGTACAAGGCCTCAGCCTGTGAGTCCGCTCCTCTTCCCAGCTGTTTCTCATTTTTCCTCTCACTTCTGATCAGCTCCTCTGCTTTCCTATGCCGCACTGTGTTCTCTCTCGGTCTATTAAAGCTTTCCTGTATCATTGTTTTCCACTGGCTCCTTCAGTTACCTATGCTACAAATCTTTCTCCTTTACCTACTATACTCCGTATGTTCCTGCATTGCTCGTCTCTGAATGTTTATTTAATTTAATTTTTCAATGACGATTCCAAGTTCCTGTCTACATTTAGGTCCATCTGCAAAAAAAACAACAACACATATTTTGATACTTATTTACATGTGAATTTCCATTGGGTAAAGTTTTATGGTTCACTATTTGGTTATATTCTATTGTCTGACTTTAACTGCTGAACTCCACTAGGATGATGCTTCTGATCAGCCTCTACAGTTTCCACCGCTCTGACAGTTTCGTTTCTTTCCTCCAAACTCACTGTTACATGATAGCAGGGGAATGTTTGAGTTCATATGTTTTCCAAATTCACTTCTTTTTCCCAGATAATGCTCGAAGCCAGATGAGACCACTTTGGTCTCCATGGACAGGACATCAGATTTCTGTCGACCGTTGAAACTTTACATTTTAGCCCATCTTTAAATAATATTAAAGATTGTTCAACAACGTTTATTATCGGTAAAATGTTTTATTGTATTATTTAACTCCAAAATGTAGCTTAAGTAAAAAATATTGGCTCCGTGTTCTTTTTTTGCTCCTCATTACTCGTCTTGGTTTTGATTTAAAGAAATATATTCAGAGTTCATAATTTCAGTTAAATTCCATTATTCCGGTCGAATTGGCAATAAAAAAAATACAAATCCCCCTGAGGATCACTTATGGTCCCTCATGTATAAATATAGTCCATGTCCTTGGAGACGTGTCATACTGTATTTACTCTGGTGCAGAAAATAAATGTAAAGAATGACGTAAATCACTAAAAACATGTTTTCAACTGTTTTCCTCATCACTTATTCCAGTAATTATTATAAAACTCTGTGGTAAGACCTAAAGCCCACATCACCCATCCCTAGTGACGATTTCCTTCTAGTGATCATGTTTAAGGACTCACGGCGGCCTTGGACGGTCCATGCCGGCTGTGAAACCAGGAAGGATATTTATGTTGACAGCACTCCTTCTCCAACCGAGCCCGGGAGGAGGATCACACAAGCCTTCAGTCAGATTGATCTCTCCCCTGACGGCACAAGTTAAAAGGAAAGGATGAGAAGGTAATGAAGAGGGGAGAGAGTGCGAAGGTTTCTCCCTGGGGTAGTGCAACACGAAGAGGATCCCTTGCTGCTTCATCATCAGGATTCAACTCATCGCATTGGCACTCACACGTGCCCAAAAAATTCTGCATGCATCAGCAGTCAGACCCAGAACAGATGTGTCTCTGATCTTTGGTCTCCTGATCAAAATCAAGGTGGAAAACACAGAGACCATTTATGACTGGGACCTCACTGCGTACAGCTGCAGTGGGTGTTATTTGATGTATGCTGATATTGGAGGCTACGTGAAACGCTGGAGCTATTATCTAGTCGCATCACCTACCAAATGGGACGGCGTATATTTTCGCCTCTGCATTATTACACCATGACCCAGAATGAATTTTCCCAGAACATTCATGCTTTCAAATCAGAGATTACATGTTTTAATGTCATGGCCCTGTCCTGTGCAACACATTTTTCATTTCTTTTTTTTCTTTTTTGCTCGCATTGCAAATGCCTTTACATAATAATGAGGACATCTAATTTCTTCTTTTATTTGCAGGACAGACTGTTGAAATAGACTAATAACTCCTCCTCCTCTCCCTCCATGCCTCCGTCGGCCCCACTCGATTCACCCGAAACCGTGCAAATGAGAGCAAGTGAACGGCTGAATGCAAATGGGGACGAGTGAGTGAATGAATGTTTGATGAATGGTTGTTTAATGAAAAGGACTTATTAACTAGGGCGCTGACTTAGCACTGTGCCGCAGTCGTGCATGAAAAGATTGCATTATATTTTGGCAAACATGGTTTCGAACGTTAACGTTTGAGATGAAAAGGTGGTGCTAATCACTTGGACCTGATTGACAATACAAGCACACTGAATTAGCATTTAACTGTCACATTCCCCGGGCCGCCCCCTTGTTTCTGGATTGTAATGCACAAACCGATCAAGTAAAACAGAGTCGACGGTGTCAGCCAAGACACAATTTTTTGGCTCCCGTGGCTTAGCTGGGGGATGGAGGCCCACACAAGTGGGATATGCAGCAAATCATTTGCCTCATTAGACATTCTTATCATATTTCTCCACATCACACACAGAGAGGTTGGGAAAACAATTATATAATTTCACCCTCATGTCCTCTAGAAGACGCTTGCAGGAGTGAGAGGGCGTATGTGTGGAAAATCCATTTTTCTTTACACTGTGGAGAAGTATTTCTAAGACTCAGTGAGTTTTGAATGTTTGAGTATGATTCATTCAAAGTGCCTTCAATGGCAATGTTTAAAGACAATGTTGTGCATCTTTTAACTGTTTATTCCATGCTGACACCCTGACTCAGGCATCATTTCTAATAATTTAGGGGGGCATTTTTGCTGCACATTTTAAGAAGAGTCAGTTGAAACCTAAAAGTCGTCATAAATTAGGTTTTTTAACTTGAAAGACAAGAATTAGTAGTACCATTGGATATCATTAATTTGTTAGAAAAAAAGACTTTAATAATCTCATTTAAGTTTTAGATTCACAGAACTCTGCTATGGCTGCACTTTTATACCTGTGCTGTTGTCAACATGCGGATTATAGATACAAAAACAAGGAGTCATTTAGAGTGTTTTCTCCATCTTATCATGTAAAATCTGCATATAATATCTGCAACAGGCTTTTAGAAATATTATTAAACTATGTTTCATGTCTTTCATTAGTTTAGCTTAGGCATGTCTAATTCTACAAAGTTGTTTTGTAGATTTAGATGTATTCATTTTGCTCTTAAAATCAACATAAGTTTGTTGTTTCTTAGATTCCATAACAAGGCATGTTGTGTTGCACGTATTTGTAAAAAGAAAGTTTGCTTCCTTAGGCGAATCTTATCTATTCGCAGCGGGACAAAAGAGGCTAATTAAATACAGAAGGTTGCTGACCTCTGCTCTAGCTTTGGTTCCTGAGACTCTAAGACGGGTTCCTTTTTCAGCAATCAAACATTTACCCAAACTTTGTGGAAAAGGCTGAGAAGGTAATTCAGTTATGTTAGAGGTGTGTAGAGATTCATGCTGTACTTCAAAAAAATCTCCTGTTATCACTTCAAAAATCTGACTCACAAAAAAAGGTTTCCACTATTTACAGGTAGAAGTAAACAATTGTTTTAGATCTCGAGTTCCTCAATGATTCTCGCTAGTCTCTGTGGTATTCTTACTAAACATGTTGCCTTCAGGATCCATCTTTGAATTTGATGCTGTTAGCCAGGGGTAACCAGTGAAGCTCAATGAACAGAGCGGTGACATGAGACTTTTTGAGCTCATTAAAGACTAAGACCTGCCGCCGCGTTCTGTATCATTTCTACAGGTTTCACCGTACAGGCTGGGAGGCCAGTCAGGAGAGTCAATAGTTAAGGGTTTTACCCATGGACCCACCCAGGATGCTATAGATATATATATATATATATATATATATATATATATATATATATATATATATATATATATATATATATATATATATATATATATACCTTGACCAGGCATGGATTTGAACCCATGTCCCCAGCGCGAAAGTGACTTTCTAATTGAGCTATCCAGATGGATACTAAATACTGTACATTGCTGCAAACCATCCTCAAAGGAAGTAAAAGGTGGAAGATAAAATCAATGCATCAAGAGCAGCTCCTTTCCATCTGGAAGATAACTGTGACTTCGATGAAGATATATTTCCAGTATGGGAATCAACTGTAGCATCAAGCTAAGGCTCCACAGACAGCAACGTGGATGTTCTAGAAGGGCCTAGTCAAAGCTCCAACCTAAATGTCTCAAGAAATCTTTGGCTTAAATAGGGACTGTCCACAGCTGAGGAATAGAGGAAAACTGGAGCGTCCAGATGTGCAAAGGTGCATCTAGCAAATACTGAATTGAAAGGGGTAAACATTTATGCAATCACTAAAAAGGATTTTCCCTTGTAAGTTAGTTAGTCTGAAAAATATTGATCAGAAGTTATCTATAGAAGTGATAATCATAATAATGATCTCATCTGGTGAATAATTTTTGAAGGTGTTATGCATTCTTAACAAGAACCAAACAAACAAACAAACAATAAATAAGTGTTAGTGTGTCCCAAACAGTATAGGTCTTTGTCATGTTAGCCTGTGTTTTTGCCTTTTATCCTATCCTCAAATTTGATCTCCTGAAAGCTTGTTTGATTTCATCAGCGCGTCCCATCCTTCAGGACAGCCCCAGGAAGTAAAAGTGACCCATTATCTACAGGCGTTGTGGTGCTCATTTATAATCCCTGAATGATTTTAAACCTTTTAGCTCTAAATTGAACCATATTACTCCAATAACTGACATTATCCCTTAGATTAGCTCAGCAGAGAGAACACACCAAATGGCTGGGTCCATTCTATTTCCTCTTTGACCTTCGTAAACCGCAGTAGCCGCCCTTGCATATGCTTGCTCTCTCTCCCTGTCCCTCTCTCTCTCCCTCCACAGTCCTCTCTTCTCTGTGCCCCCGCTCTGTTCTCTCTTTCTTTCCCCCGCTGCTACAGCTGCATTAGGAGAAATTGGGTCTTCAAAAAAAATATTGTCAAACTGCCTGGAAATCCGAGAGGAGGACGCAGGGCGAACATATCCAAATAGGCCTCATTCGAATTGCTAATGTGGTCCTGCAATAATACAAAATAAATGCATGTGTGTGTATATATTTTTTTACCGTTTATATTGAAATAATTCGCAAAGCTTAGAGCAGAAAAACAGGAGTGTGTGTCATTAATGAAGAAACAGCTTTAACTTCTGGGTGAGCGACTTCCCAGGGAGATCAAAGCCTTTAAGAATAGCGCAGAACTAAAGCTTCTCCAGGGGACTCTTCCTTCACCCATGCACACCTCTCTTCCACCTCTGTCTTCCTAAGTCACTATCCTCCACAATCTCCTTTTTTGGGGGGATTTTGTCAAAACTTGAGCATTTGGACGAGAAGCGCTCCTTTCTCAAAGAGCATGCAAATGTGTGACTTCATGTGCAACAGAGAGCGAGGCGGAAAGGAGAGGGAGGACGAGGCCGAGCTTTGTTATAGACGTCTAAATTGGTCTGCCTTTGTGTAAAATCCATAGATCTCTTGGATGAAAAGCAGGAACACACGCTTTTGTCCAACTAATAGGCTGTCGTCGCACCATGGAACGGTCGACGTTGGTTCTGAATGTTTGGATCTTAGTATTTACTCTTTGCTTGTCTCCCTTTTGGTGACTATATATGTGGGGGATAATATCTCACATAGCAAAATCGGTTGTCAGAGGAGATACAGCGAGAAACCTGCTGGGAACAGCACAAACTCCTCCACAGTTAGTGGTACACTAACTCCTCCTTACCTTAATGCACAAGCCATTAACACAGCCTTCCAAAGTGCTGTTAAGTAAGCAGTAAAGCAGTCTGAATCTTCTTAACTAAAATAATGGATGTGGGTAATGACACTTAGCCCACCTGATCCTGCTTTTAATGTACCAGAATGTCTTTGAATGTGTGTGTTTGTGTGTGTGTGTGGGGGGGTTGCCTTTACACCCACAGACTTCAGAAAAACAAGCATTTCAGTTCTACACAGCTCCAGCAATATCCTACAACTACCAAAGAATAGGTTTGAAAGAATAATCTATAAATTACAATTATTTAGTCAAACAGAACACATTTTATTTCCTTTTCAAAGTTAAATGGTACAACCAATTCACACAATTTAAGAGAGAATAACAGATGATATGTTTGTCTTGCCTTAATTGGTTATTTATTTGGTCACAATGCGAATGCTGACAATAGGCATTGCTATTTTGCACTACTTAGCAGGTAAAAGCTAATGCTAACAGATGTGTCATTCTGAAGTTATTTAGACAACCTACTAGCATTAATAATATCATACAGAAACATTTCTCCATTAGTTGAAGTTTGTGCGGTTCATAAAACGAAGAGTTTTCAGTCTCTGCCGTCACATATTTTGCACAACATGGCTTTTACATGTCATTGTACAGGAAAGGAGGAAGATTGGACTTATGTTCTGTAAGTGTGGATTCCTCTGTCAATTTTCACTCTCCCCCATCGTAATTTTGGATGCATCGTTTTTCTAACAGCCCTCTATCAAAGGAATGGCTTCTTAAAAGGCTTCTACAGATCTAAACCTAACTCTAGATGATCCACCAGTAGGGTAAAACCACTACTGTACAAAGACCTAGGTTCTCATTGAGAAACTTAATAAGGATACAGGGTTACAGGTCAGTTTCCAGTTATTTCCAGACAGAGTCCCTGGATTATAAAAAAAATTTAAAAACAGTTGACTTATTTTAGTGAAATTCTATTGTAACTTAATGATTTTAGTCACTCCTACCTGTATTGTGCCATGTAATCCTGCCTCAACTCTAAATGCTGCACAAAAAAAATAGAATAAGATTTTTTCATAACCTTTATATCTCTGTGAAATCCAGCTTCACATGTGAGCAATATTTTCATTATTCTCGTATTTGTATTAAAACAAAATTGGCTGGTACTTTAATATAAAAATTATTTCACTACACACAGCCCACTTCTTTAAATCCCCATTTTTTCACACATCAAACAAACTTGTTATAACAGAATTATAATAGGTGTAACGTTGAAAACAGCATATTTAAAAACCATTCACATGTCTTCCTTTAAACTCAAATTCCCTGCAGTTTCACGATGCCCAGTATCCTCCTGCTCCTCTTTTGTAGCCTGCATATTAAAACCAAAATAAACATGTCTGCTGTGGGATCAAACTGAATAACCTGCTTGACTACGGCACGACTTGATACACTGATCTTTGCTCTATGAATAAATCACGCTGCTTGCATCTAATTCTGAGGAAGTGGCAAATTCTTCTGAATAGCTGCTGTTGAGATGAAGAAGGATTTTGTATTTGAGGGGGGCCAGGCAGAAAAGGCTAGAGAAAAGAAAAGAAAAATGGACCTTAAAAAAAAGTTTTTCAATCTGATGTGAAGATGAAGTCTTTATTTACCTCTTAAGTAGTGCTGATGATTTTTTTTATACAATGTAAAAGTACTGTTTCCACCATCGTTGTGGTCTGTCAATGGTATAAATATGCAGACACACCAATAAGTATTTAAATGCAGATCTGCTGATACCATTGTTAACCAATTCAGACTTTCCTTCTTGACCTATAACATGACAATATTCATAATAGGGTTGTTTTCTGCCTTCTTACCTTTAGAAGTCATTTTTCAAATCGAATAGAATTGAAAGAAATATAAAAATATCTGTAGTCATTTGCAGATTTTTACCTTAAAAAAAAAAAAAAAAAAAAAAAAAAAAAA
>JAVLVB010000022.1:728406-738811 GCA_032876305.1 Orestias chungarensis
GCTGTACTTTAGCTGATCTAAAGACCTCTAATCTCTAAAGTGCTGCTCGTGCAGGGAAGTCAGGGTGTGATGTGGGTCACAAGTGTGAGCCTTAGTCAGGGTTCACAGCAATGACACAGCAATAAGCCCTCTGCCCCGTTTTCTGTCAGCTCAAGTCATCTGGCACCGAAGGTTAGGTTTACCATTTGACGGTGCTGCGCAGCAGCAAGAGCAGCGAGGAGGAGGCTGGGGAGTCCAGCTGTCCCATCATCAGAGGGATCAGCAGATGAATGCCGTGCTCTCAACAGCTGGTTCTCTAAGTGAAAGTAGAGAGGAAAATAAAAGGCGTTAGTGTTTTCTCTGTTTTTTTTAGCTTGTTCCTCACAAAACTGTACAACCCAATATTGGTTCACTTTACTTCATTTAATTTACGTACAATCTGATAAGTCACACTAGAAAAATTGGACAAGGTTTTCAATGAAAAAAACCAAAAACACCACCGTGAAACTGTGACAAATCAGCAGTTCAAATGAAAATTGAACATCAATTTGGTACAAAAAGTGCGATCCAGTAAAAGCGTTGAGATGTGTCTGAGAATCTGGTGCTTGTTAACAAGTTGTAGAAAATCATTTGAAGTGTTTATAAGGAACGTTTGACAGAAACTAGCATATTTGTGTTTTTATAATGAATGACAGAAAGTGTGAAGAAAGTGAAAGATTGTCAGTAGACTATTAAGAGGAGCCATTTTAAGTCCCTCTTTATAAAAAGAAAACTTTTGTTCACCTCAACTGAAGTGATAGTGAGATTCCTGAGACCAGGATACAGTAATAAATGAAGGTTATAAATATTTTGGGGTTTCTTTGTTGTTGTTGACACAAAACAAACAGCAAAGTTAATGCAAGACTCACAGTTTTTTGGGGATTTCTTAAAATTGTTTTAAGTTACATTTTAAGATGTCTAATATTGAAGTGTCTGATGATATAAAGCATGACAAAAACAGACAAAACACAAGAGAACTGCACGAGGGCAAACACAGGAACTTTGGGTACCTGTTTTAACCCGAAGAAAAAGTCCAATATAACGCTAGAGATGTAACCAGTGGATTGGAAAGTTCAGCGGCAGGATTCTTTGGACACCAGTGCATCACTCTTACAATAACGATGGAACTAGGTCAAGATCAGACAGGGGAAAAAAATCCAGACATTTCCTGCTTAACATCGGTTCCTATTCTGCTAAATTTATGTGCATGTTCTCTTTGTTTGTCCACCCACACGCTGAAGGAAACTTATCACCGCGGGACCAGATGTTACTCTCAGAAGCTTGTAGCATTGTTTTGCGATTATGAGACGGCTATCATAGAGGCTCGTTTGAGTTTCCAATAAAAAAATACTGTGTATTCCGTGAGGAAATTGAGCACATGGCGTATGCTTGCTGTACGTGGTGCAGAGATAACTGCAGACATGAGCGGCAATGAAAGTCAATGTTTTGGAAAAGGTCAGGGTCTCCAAACATCCCAGCGTTCAATATGAAAAGCTTTTTTTAAGGGGGGGTTTTATGTTTCCTGATTTCTCCTGACGATAATTAAATTAGCAGGTAGTAGATTAAGCAGAATATTTTTAGTTTATGATTAGCACCCTTCTTTTTTTTATACCTTCACTCTGCCAATATTTGTAAGGAATAAATGTCTTGTTTCTCCCAGCGGTGCTCCACCTTCCTCCAGTTACTGCCTGCCAGGATCTGCATCACCTCTGTGTGTTTGTTGTTTTAATGCTCTAATCTGCCATTAAGACTGAGGCAGCGAGAAAGAGGCTGATTGGTGTTTCTCTTAAAAATCCACTTCCAGCGACGCTGCATTGCATCTCAATGGATTAGGTGCAGCATGAGGACAAGGGAGGCAAAAAATGTCAACCAGAAATGATGTGATGATGGCAAACATGAAGTTTAACTCAGGTGGATGAATTTAGTGCTACGTGGATAGCAATGGAAGTTCATATGTAGCTACATGTATTTATTTTGGGAAAAGCAGAAACTATAAAATGACATGGAAGGAAGGGTTTAGGAAAACAGAAAGAAGGATGTAAGGCAGAACAATTTTAGGTTGGTCTGTGTGGGTACACTGCTTGTTGACTGAACATTTCAGTCAACAAGCAGTGTCCTTAAACTTTATACGAGTTTGTCACAGCAGTGTAATTAACTCAATTCCAATGTTTTGACGGAAAAAAAACATAATCCAATTTTTTCTTAAAAATCAGATACATACCCTATTTTCAGAGCATCTGTATCTTTTACCTTATTAGTGTGAGACATGGGTGATTATTCTGCACCAGAGGAAGCCAGACTTGGTAAATTAGGACATAACCAAGGGCTTCTCAGCTTCCTTTATTTTGTTATGCTCTTGTGACACTACACTTGGCTCCCATTGCTCAACAACTTTAAAATAGATCCACAGATGGCAGTGGCCATTGTTTCTTCTGTAAACATTGGACTGATGAGACTTCTATGTTCTTCTTCTCCGCATTTGGGTCACAACCTGTTCACACAGGAGTTTTATGGCTGTCACATTTAATTAGTATAAACAATCAGAAGCAAACAAAAAATCTGAAATGATTATCAGATTTGCTAAGTGAAAACAGCCTTTGACACCTCTGAATGATAAACACTTTAAAAAACAGTTTGCTTGCTTGTTGAAAGGGTAGATTTCTATCGAAATGCTCTTAAACCCTCGGAAACTGTTTGATTCCTCTAATACATGTCCTTTAATTATATTTCAGACTGTGCGCCCTCCCAGTGTCACTTTGATGCTGTGGAGCCATAACTAACACCTTTCTGAAGGCTGTCCAACTGCGGTGGGAAGACTGCAGAGGCAGAGCAGGGGTCTGAAATGAAGCAGGGCTAACAGACAGATGGCTGAGGTCCTGTGTGCCAGGACTGTGCTCAGTCTCCTCTGGCCTTATAATTCATCCAGCTCTTGGCTCAATCCATCTGTGAGTTGGCCTTGAGGGAAATGAAAGTTACCCCCTCCCCGCGTGCCATCCTCTACCCTCCAGCTCAATACTGTCCATGTTAACCTGCTTTATCTGAACTTGGATGTAGTCAGAGGTTAATCAAGTCATAATTTGCAAGAACACCCAGACTTTTCCAAGTCGCTTTCCCTCTAAAGGTAAGTGAAAAGGTCTTTTTTTTTCTTCATGTCTAGAAAACACTCATTGCTCATCGTGGGCAGTTGCCATAGCTACGGTGAAGGAAGCGACCACCTGTGGGGTCACTTTTGATGTTGGGGGGGGCAAAAAGCGACAAAACTACCAGACTATAAACTGATTGACCATGATGGTTTGGAATAAATCCAACCTTTCTGTCTCTGTGATGTTTCAAGACATTCAGGTCGGCAGATAAAAAGATCCTGGCTCAGCGGACAGCAAAGTTCCAGGATCAGTCGGAGAGAGCAGAGGCAGCAGATTTTAGCCCGGGTCAGAACAGCCGAAACCCCAAAACAGATTCCTCCCCTGCTGGACATCAATCTTCAGAGCTGCTGTCTTGGTAAAGAAAAGATTTGATTTCTCCGCTGAACAGTGCTCAACCCTTGACCTCCCTACCCTTAAAGCCCCAGCAGTCCAAAGTAGTTGCTATGGTTACCGTAAATCGAGTGGCTGTGATAGTTTCAGCCCTGCAAGATGCTGAGTCGCTCTGAACATTATAGGCATGGATATAAATTTCTGAAAGCCTGTTGGAAGGCATAATTGAATGTAGTCAGGGAGCATGCCCTTGTCAATAAATTACCTATTTATTTCTAGCCTTGAACAAGGCTACTGCCCATGATACGCGCTGCCTTGCTGTGCAGCATGATGCCCTGCATCCGAGCAGAGGTGGATACTCTGACATGCATGAGACTACTCCCACCCAGATGCTGCAGTGTTTAGTGTGTGGATCTGTGCACAGAAGCGCAAAGTGTCTGTTGGGTTTAGGCGTGTAGCTCCATGCTCACTTAGTTGTACTGGGTTCCTCGCACCAGTGCCACTGTCTGGTAAGGCAGAGCACCGTGGCAGCTATGCAGCTTCCATTGGTTGAGGTAGTAAGCACATCTGCATCAGCGGCGACCACGAAGAGTGAGGATCCAGCAGAAGCTGCTTTGCTCTTGCCCAATGACTTATCTGCATGTGGTTTTTGTGTGTTTATGTTCATGTTAAGTATGAGGACTGGTGGCATGCAGAGGTGCTTTGAATCCAGGACCATCTTACTAGAAGGCAACAGGCAACAACAAAATGTACTTTATAAACATATTGTAACATTGTATTCAATTTCTTGGTGGGAAACCTTATTTTCAGTTGGACATATTTAGAAAAACATACGGACTTTGACCCATAGTCGCTATGTTAAGCACAACGTTCTTGATCAGTTCAATGTGCTACAACGGTCTTTCATTGTTGCAGTTGCCTGACAGAAATCAAGTAAATATGTTCTTAGCCTTCACTCCTTCTTGTCACAGCCTCCATGGTGAACCTTTCGCCTCCCTCTGCAGTCAAAGCTATTTTGTGATTGGTCATAACATTGCTTTTGTTTATGCACCTCGGTCTGCATCGTCCTCAACTAGTTGATCCATCTGCTGCTGGGACGAATCTTACAATCGGATGAGCCTAAGGTTTATCTTTAAGTTCTCTTAAGGTTACGTCACTAATGTGCCCCAGTATATCCAAACATGTCTACTTTAAAGACAAAAGTATGCAAATGCTAAGATTACTATGCCTTTTAAGTATTTAAAAAGCCAATGTGATCCCACAAATGTCTAATAAGTTGTTTTATACTATAGAAGTTACATAATGACAAACTTGTATATGTATTAAAAGGTAACACCTTAACAACATTGCTTCCTTGTGTGCCATCATTGGAACATCACAAGATGTTTGTAAGGATATTGTGAACCTCAACAAGCTTTGTTTATTCTTGTTGAGTAAATCCTGCCAGTTTAATTCACAAAGGATGTGACAAGGAGATGATTAAGAAAGCATTTCCAAACATCAACTCGGTCATTAAACCTTGGAGTTTTCCAAATGCACAATAAACCAACTTCCAACACAGAGCAGGGAAAGATACTGAAGACAGTTCTGTTTGGTACATATTGTATCTCTAGTTTGAACTGAACTATTGCATAATAACTATAATACGTATAACTGCACTTAAAAAAAAATTCTGACTATTTATCTTAATGTTTACATTAAAAAATGATTCTTTAAGTACATGGAAAATAAAATAAGTACGAATTGTGGTTAAAAAATATAGGTAGCTAAAAATAAATGACAAAAAAATGAATTAACCATTACCGTAACTCTAAATAACTACAGAAATTTGTAGCGCAATGTTTCATACACACTCACCAGCCACTATATTAGGTACACCTTGCTAGTACAGGGTTGGAACCCCTTTTGCCTTCAGAACTGCATTAATCGTGGCATAGATTTTACAAGGTAGTGGAAATATTCCTCAGAGAGTTTGGTTCATATTGACATGATTGAGATCTGGTGACTGTGGAGGGCGTTTGAGTAGTGAACTCATTGTCATGTCCAAGAAACCAGTCTGAGATGATTTGAGCTTCATGAAAATGATGGTGCCTTATCCTGCTGGAAGTAGCCATCAGATGATGGGTACACTGTGGTCATAAAGGGATCGACATGGTCAGGAAAAATACTCAGGTAGCCTGTTGCGTTGCAATGATGCTTAATTGGTACTAAGGATCATAAAGAGGGTCAAGAAAATATTCCCCACACCATTACACCACCACCAGCCAGAACCGTTGATACAAGGCATGATGGACCCATGCTTTCATGTCTTTGACGCCAAATTCTGACCCTACCATCTGAATGTGGCAGCAGAAAGCGAGACTCATCAGACCAGGCAACATTTTCCCATTTTTCCAATGTCCAATTTTGGTGAGCCTGTGTGAATTGCAGCCTCAGTTTCCTCTTCTTACCTGACAAGAGTGGCACCCGGTGGCGTCTTCTGCTTCTGTAGCCCATCTGCCTCAACGTTAAACGTGTTGTGCATTCAGAGACTCTCATCTGTATACCTTGGTTGTAATGAGTGTATATCTTGTTACTATTACCTTTCTTTCAGCTCAAACCAGTCGGACCCTTCTCCTCTGACCTCTGGCATCAACAAGGCATTTTTGGCCACAGAACTGCCGCTCACTGGATATTTGCTCTTTTTCGGACCGTTCTATGTAAACCCTGGAGATGGTTGCTTGTGAAAATCCCAGTAGATTTGCAGTTTCTGAAATACTCAGACCAGCCCATCTGGCACCAACAACCATGCCACAGTCAGTCACTTAAATCACGTTTCTTCCCCATTCTGATGCTCAGTTTGAACTGCAGCAGATTGTCTTAAACCATGTTTATATGCCTAAATGCATTGAGTATTTGCCATTTGATTGGCTAATAAGGGATTTGTGTTAATGAGCAGTTGGACAGGTGCACCTAATAATGTGGCCGGTGAGTGTACGTTGATAGCGCACACTATTTTACTCTATTTGACATTTTTTTCACAGACTGGTGATGATTGGCACTTTGATAGTCTGTACAATCACTGGAAAGTGCTTAAAGCATGGTCAGTGATGGCGACAAATGAATCCATTCTGCAAACAGCCATGACTTGATAAAACTGAAATTAAAAACACACGCCAGTACATGAAGGTTAGTGTACCCCAAGCAGTACAAATAAATGGACAAAGACCACGGTAAAGGTTTAAAAGGCATCAGTAAAATCCCTTCCCTGCTAGAATTTCATCCTCACTGAGATGCAAAAAACAAGTAGCCACCCCTGGAGATGCAGGTGCATCAAACAGAAAATCAGAAATCAGCAGATTTATCACTGCAAGGCGCCGCTCATGCAAAGGCAATAAATTCTGTGAATAAACATGCCCGAACTACGATACGATTCCTTTCACTGCTCATTAAATCAGAGTGGTTTTGTGAAGGATTTACTGTCACAGCTTCTTGGTGGACTTTTGCCTGCCTATAAAAAAGTTTGCACATTTATTGTTTTGTATTCCAGTGAAGAGGACGGCTCAAGATTTGTGTTGTTCTAGTCGGGAAGAGAGCAAACTGTTCCTAATGAGGATTTGATATAAATAGGGTTTTTTCACTTAACAGGTTTGCCCTGCACAGTAGTATCTATCTAGGACAGTAGCATCTAGGGATTGTTGTTTACACAGCCTATTTACATAAGAAAGCCCCGTGACAATGTGCAGCTTCTCCGGGTAGATCCGATAGCCAGGGGTTTTGTTGCTGAAGCTCATCGTCCTCATTGTCTGTCTCACCAAGGGAATGTAGAATTAGCAGATTAGCCAGTTGATGGTGTGGTGGCCGGGGTGGGAGGTGAGGTGGGAGTAGGGGGGCAGGCATCTGCTGTTTGATTCAGAATAGGAAAGACAGTGGTGATTGTTCAAGCAAGCTTGCATGAATTCATATGTCTATTTGAGGATAATGAGTGAAATCGTATGCACACAGTGGCTGATGAATGAAAGCAGGCCTTGATAATGTCCTTTCTGTCTTCTCCTCTCCCCCCTTACCAGTCTGACTGAGCGTGCGTACCGCTGTGTGTGTGGAGAGCGACGAAAAACGCTGAGAGATATCGCCGAGAAGAGAAAGCAGAAGTCGGGTAGACAAACATATTCCTCCTTACCTTGGATTCGTAAGCTGAGTCACTGCAGGTGGAGGGCATTTTTCATGCGGCACTGAAATGCACACACTTCTGCTCACTGCGATATTTTTTTATGACACTCTATCCCAAGGATCCCCGGAGTCTTCAGGAGGCCCCAGACAGTGATTAATATAACCGCCTGCCGTTACCGCCTTGTTATTTGAGTTTTTCTTCTCCATGGTGGAACATCTGCCTCGTTCTTCATCGGGCGGGTTACCGTGGCAGCCTCCTGTCATGCTGTGGTGATTGCAAGGGATAGCGATATGCAGCATTTCTAAACCTCCATCTGGTTCATACAGTTCACCATCACTGTCCTCCGTTTTTTTGGCATATCTCTTAAATGGCGTTCTTCTTGCCTTCAGATGTCACCATTGCGCCCACTATTGCGCCAAAGATCCATAAACAATTTTCAATATTCCGTTTTAGTAAACCTTTAGCTAGCTTTAAAAAACCAAAATTACAAACTGACTGTTATAAAACCACAGAGTGTCCTGAGTCAGAAGCACCTAGAATCGCTGCAATACAGACTATTACTGGAGATCCTTCCAGCCCAAAGTTATCAACATCTACAACTCTTTGAAGATGTCTGGATGTTAGGATTTGGTCAGACGAGTCCCACAATAAATGTAGTACGTACATCTGACAACTTTATTGTTGTTTTACCTCTCCCATCGTCCTTGGGGTCAATTTGACCCCATTCAAAGTTTATAATTCAAAAAATAGTAGTTGACTTTTTTATTTTTTATTTATATTTTATGACTTTTCCTAAATTGATGGGGACAACTGATAAAGCATAACATTTTTGTAATTATATTTTTTCAATATGCTGAATGCATAAGAATCAGTTTCAAGAATCAGTTTATTTATATAGCGCCAATTTCTCAAGGCACTTCACAGAAAATCAATTAAAATCAAAGATACGTCTTAACAAATCAATTTGAAAAAGTTTCCAATCTAAGGAATCCCAACAGATTGCATCGAGTCATTGACTTGCATTCACTCCTCTGGAATCAGCAGACCAAAAATATGGCTTGTGTTGTTGTTGACTTTACAACAATCCCTCATACTGAGCATGCATGTAGAAGCACAGGATACTGAAATAATAGAGTTTATAGCAGCAGTTATAGCGTGTCACTGGAAGCATCTCAGCCCACGTTCTCATCCAAGAAGCTGTCTCAGCTCATACACAAGACAAGGTATGGATACTATGGAGAGAAGAACACTAAGAGAAAACAAAAGATTAACAAGGTTGAAATAACGGTAACTAAGTAGATTGGACAAAGGAAGAAAGTAGCAGAGAGAGAAGTGGTCAGATTGTCCTCCAGCAGTCTAAGCCTATAGCAGCATAACTATAGAAAAACCCTATAGAGTGAGACATGAAGAAGGTAGAGCAAAGGAGAACCGTCTGTCAAGACTGATTTCCTCCCCAACCGGATTAGGCTGTCTTCTCTACCTCTTCCTTACTATAAACTTTATCAAACAGGAAGGGTGTCTGCCTCACAGACTAAAGCTGGAAGCTGGTTCCACAGGAGAGGAGCCTGATAACTGTAAGATCTGCCTCCCATTGTACTTTTAGAGATTCTAGGAACCACCAGTAAACCTGCAGTCTGAGAGCGAAGTGCTCTGTTTGGGACATAAGGAGTAATCAGATCTCTGATATACGATGGCGCTTTATTAGTGAGGGCTTTATATGTCAAAAGAAGAATCTTAAAATCTATTCTAAGTTTGACAGGGAGCCAATGAAGGGAAGCTAAAATTGGGGAGATATGATCTCTCTTTTTAAGTTACATCAGGACTCTTGCTGCAGCCTTTTGGACCAACTGTAGACTTTTAATTGCATTTTCTGAACTTCCTGCTAATAAAGACTTACAATAGTCCAGCCTTGAAGTAACAAATGCATGGACTAGCTTTTCAGCATCTGTCCTAGAGAGAATATTCGCTATATTCCTAACATGAAAGAAGGAAATCTTACAGACCTGTTTTATATGAGACTTGAAAGACATTTCCTGATCAAAAATAACACAAAGGTTCTTTACATTGTCACCAGATGCCAACCTGATTCTTATCCAGGTGAAGTGGCTGACTAAGCAATTTCTTTTTTAGAGGTTCTGGTCCAAAGATAACAACTTCTGTCTTTTCAGAGTTCAAGAGCAGAAAGTTTAAAGTCATCCACATTTTTATGTCATCCAGACATGCCTTTGCTACCAAACTGACTGGATTCATCGGGATTTACAGATAAATATAGTTGTGTATTATCAGCATAACAGTGGAAATTAACACCATGCTGTCTGATGATTTTACAAATAGGGAGCATGTATATAGTAAATAGAATTGGGCCAAGTACAGAACCCTGTGGTACTCCACAAGTAACCATACAATGCGGAGAAGATTTGTCATTTAGATGAACAAACTGGGATCTATCAGACAAATACGATTTAAACCAGCCTAGTGCTGTTCCCTTGATCCCCACAGTGTGTTCGAGCCTTTCAATGAGGATATTGTGATTGACTGTGTCAAAAGCAGGACTGAGATGTAAATAAACTAGAATAGACACGAGCCCATTGTCTGAGGCCATGAGAATATCATTAGTAACTTTAAGGAGAGCTGTCTCAGTGCTATGATGAGCTCTGAAACCTGACTGAAATTCTTCAAATAGGTCATTATTCATCAAATGCTCTCTCAGTTGATTAGCAACAATTTTTTCAAGGATTTTAGATAAAAAAGGAAGATTAGATAT
>JAVLVB010000022.1:738911-749897 GCA_032876305.1 Orestias chungarensis
CCTTAAGTAGGGGTTTTATTACAGCTACCTTAAGAGCCTCTGGTACATAACCATTCACTAATGACAAATTAATCATTTCCAAAATGGGGGTAATAATAATAGGAAATACTTCTTTAAATAATTTTGTCGGGATTGGATCCAACATACAAGTTGAAGGCTTAGATGAAGAAAATATTTTTGAAAGCTCAGAAGGCTCAACTGGAACTAAACACTTCAAACAGAGATCAGGCTCCAGAGCCACTTTCAGTACCTCATTGCTTACTGAGGTAGTAGTTATGTTTGGTAGGATGCCATCAATTTTAGTTTTAATAGATTCAATTTTATCAATAAAGAATTCCATAAAGTCATTACAGCTAAGAGTTGGAAGAATGGATGACATAACAGAGTTTTCATTTATTGTAAGTTTAGCAACTGTATTAAAAAGAAACCTAGGATTGTTCTTATTCTCCTCTATTAGTACATTAAAATATGCAGATCTAGCTTGGCGCAGGGTCCTTTTATACAGAAGCACGCTGTTTTTCCAGGATAAATGGGACTCCTCTAAAAGCGAAAACCGCCATTTCTTCTCCAATTTCCTGGTTTTTCCCTTCAAGGTACGAAGTTCTGAATTAAACCAGGGGGCCAACCTCCTATGCATAATCACTTTCCTTTTTATGGGAGCTATGTTGTCTAATGTTGTACGCAATGAGGACGTAATACTATGAACAACAGCATCAATCTGTGTAGGGCATAAAATTAATTTGTTGCCTTCCACTGCGTTTCTCTGAAATACTGAAGATATTAGAGGTGGAATCGATTCTTTGAAGTTTGTAACAGCATTGTCCGATAGACACCTACTATAAAGAGATTTTCTTTCAGATATTAAGTACTCGGTGAAAAAGAACTCAAAAGTTATCAAAAAATGGTCAGAAAGAAGAGGGTTATAAGGCAGCACTATAAATTTTTCACACTCAATGCCATAAGTCAGCATAAGGTCGAAAGTGTGACCAAGAGAGTGAGTAGGTGTTTGGATTTTTTGAGTGAAGCCAATTGAGTCTAAAATGGAAGTAAAGGCTACATTTAGACTCTCATTTTTGCTGTCAACATGAATGTTAAAATCTCCCACTATAATGATTTTATCAGTGTTTAACACTATTTCAGATAAAAAATCTGAGATCTGATCTATAAATTCAGAGTAAGGACCTGGCGGATGATACAAAATAACAAACAAACTGCATACTGCACGCACTTTTCGTCCTGAGGGGTCAATTTGACCCCAAGCTGTTTTAGCTGTTAAAATCTGTCTTCTAGTGTGTGTGACCTAACATGACTACACCTACAGGTGCAGGAGAGCCATTTGGGTTGATACATTTTGTTTTATTTCCATGAGAACTTTAATACTTCTGCATTATGGGCATGAAGGTGTGTGTGTGTATGTGTCTGTGTGACCATCTGAACTCACACCTGCCAAAGCAGAACTGACTTTTCCTGATCTGTGGAGGGCAGGAAATTCCTGCAAGGACATTGGTAGTTCATGTAAAATCAAGGAGGAGCAAATATAAAAGCTTGTGCAGTAGTCCTCTATCTGAATCATTCCTCATTGTACTCTGAGAGTACTGCAATCTTCACGCTCTCTTATAAAATATCTTTGAAAAGGTTTACTGTCAAAGATGTTTTGAAACAACTATTTGACAGCAAAAGTGACTTAGAGGAGATCTGAGACAGAGGGCTGTGTTAAGGTGGACCTTGATTTTTAGGGATTCTCATCTATTGAGAATGAGAGTATTGACCGTCCTCAACCACCTGCAGACACGGTCTCTTCCAAAAATTTAAAGATACTCTCGTCCCTTTCCCCACTGAAACAGCAGGGTAGACATAGTGCCAGTAATATCATCAAAATGGTTCCAGGACCCACCAGATATACTGTGAGCCATGTTGATGACATCAAGTCGTCATTCAACCTCTTCATAACACCATCTATCAAAAATATTGTGCTTGGGATGACAAATTTAGAGGGGAAGCGTGTGTATGGCGACAGTTGGAAAGACGTGGATGTAGTTGACTAGGCCTATATTGGCTTGCTAATTTTGCCAGGAGTGTACAAGTCAAAAAGTGAAGCAACCGCAAGCCTTTGGAATGCGGAGACTTGAAGAGCTTTATTTCCAGCCACCATGTCTCTGAAGACATTTCAGATTTAGTTCAGATTTTGATAATAAACAAACAAGGCAGGGCCAACGAAAACGTGACAAACTTGCGGCAATAAGTTATGTGTGGGACAAGTGGGTGCAGTGCTTACCCCTGCTTTATAATCCAGGCCCTCACGTGACTGTTGATGAGTGCTTGGTTGCATTTTGTGGGCACTGTCCTTTCAGACAGTACCTGCCCAGCAAACCTGCCAAATACGACATCAAAATATAGTCAGAGTGTGATGCACAGTCCAGTTTTGCCTGGAATATGTAGGTGTACACGGGCAAATATCCTGGCGAAGCACCAGAAAAAAATCAGGGCACAAGGGTTGTGCTTGATTTGGCTGAAGGACTGCATGGGCACATCACATGTGATAATTTTTTCAGATGCTACGCCCAGGCTGAGGAAATTTTCAAAATAAAAGTTAAAATGCTGGGGATAGTGAGAAAAAGTAAACCAGAGCTTTGGCCTGAAGGGGGCGCTACAGTAATGTCCTATCCATCATCACCAAAACCAGACTTGTGGTCAATAACGTTGAGAAGTCAATTTGAAAAGATTTATATGAGAGTTCAAGACAAAAATTCATTTTAACAATATAAAGGTTTGGCTTGATGGTGGCACTAGAGGACAGGTCTATTCACTGATTTTAAAGGGGTTATGTAAATAATTGTTTATGTAGCAAATAAAAAAAGTGCTTGTGACAAAAGTCAAGAATATTCTGTAAATCATTTTCTGGACGTTTTTATCCTTGGGGTCAAATTGACCCCAGGAATAATAAGTGTTTTTATATTATATATATAGGAGGGTTAATAACACCATTTGGTAGCTCAGATGACTGGTTTTATTCATTGTTGTTCATTCAACTATTCCACCATTTTAGAAAGCGTTTAAGTTGTTGACATATTTATGCTAAGGCAAAACAGCAACACACAATTACAAGTATTCCTCAGTTTTAAAGCTTGACTTATGCTTAGATAAACCAGTCATTTATAAAACACTGTTATTTTTGCCCGAGGCACTTTTCAGGTGTAAATATTTAGCAGACTATCTCCAAAGCTGAACTCCCTCCATAGAACAAATCAAAACTGGGTCAGAGCTTCAAGAAATCACAACAGTAGAGCCTTATTATCATTTCTGTGTATTGTCACTCTTTATGTTCTGCCAACAAGGAACTCTCTAAGCAATAGGTTGGCATATTTAGGATGAAGACAACCGCACAGTGGGAGGAGAGAGAAAGAGATCTTCCAATTCCAGATGTTGGAGAAGGAGGATAAATCGACTCCGAGCTTTAAATAACACATAGTGAACATGCTGTTGAACTGACTCCTGCATTACCATCAAAGTCTTCAAATGTAGGTCCCTGTGCCAGTTGAAACTCCTACATCACCCCCAGGTGGATACCCCGGGGCTGCTCTGCACATGTGGAAATAGGGTACAGGTAGGTGGGCAGCAGCTGCACAAATCAGACTGTGTGCGCGGGTGTGGAATGATGTGTAGGTGTTCCTGTTAGTGCTCATAATTGGAAGTCTGAAGGCGCGTTGATGCTCTTTATGGAAAATCTAACACTTTCCTGCTCCCTTCCCTGTTTTTTCTTGACTGAGGTTATTTTCCTTCAAGACATTTTCTTCATCTCAGCGCTGTGCTACAGACTAAAACCCCCTTCAGTTCCTCAGTGATATTGGAATGGGTCACAAAATGTTTCCTAAAGATTAAAAAAAAAATGTTTTTGGTGATCGATAAGGGAACTGAGAGTTTTAGTTTAAGTTCCTGGGTTACCTGACAGATCAGAACAATGGCCTCATTACTGCAGAGGATGACCCAATTCTTGCTTTACCTCAGTATTGCTCTAAAATAAGGGATTAAAGAGGAACCTCCCATTTGTTTCTGGGACATAACCATTGCCTCAGGTTTAAAGACACTGCCTCTCATTCTTGCCACTTAACATTTGACTGGAAACGGCCTCAGTATGCAGTGTAAGCCATGGCTCGAAGATGGCAGACAGGTTCCTCTCTAAGACTTTGGCTTAAAATCCTTTCTGCAATTGCAACAGAGTGGAACAGGTACAAATACACTAACAGCAACCAAAGGTGTTTGCCCAATTTCTAATGTCTTAATTTGTAAAGTGCTGGTCTGCTTATGATGATTTTGTCTGACTATGGTTCTATTCTGCCTGATTTTCTTGCCCACTAGAACGTACCCTTCAATCTGCAATAATAATTATAAATTTTTTTATACAAGAGAAACTGAGTTTACTAAATAGTATTATGTTTAGGTATAACAAAAACAGAATGATGTAGGTATTAACTTAACAGTGTTAATCAACTTAAATTAAAAATTAGCATGATAAGATGGGTTAGCCTTATTAACTTGAACCACACATTTGCTACTTAGACAATGTTACCCAGGAGAGCTCCAAGAGAGAGTAAGATGTTTTTATAATCCAGCATGACAAAGGTTTATGGTTTAAAATGGTAAAACTAGTCAGCTTCCATGCAATACATTTACCCTTCCTGTTATCTACCGAAGCTGATCTTGTCAAGTCAAATTAAAAAAAGATGATAAAAATTGTTTCGTGGCATACCTGAAAAAGTCTGCTAGACAACTAACCCATCTACAAAATATCAAAGGCCAGAATTGGCCTGTGCCCCATGAATCATAGGTCTCATAAGTATTAGGTCTCGGCCGTTTGCCTTTGTAGATCCACAAGAGATGCAGCACAAAATGCCAAATTGTCAGTTTACTTCGCCAGGTCAAAATTAAACTCTTTAACCGTTCGAAAAGAGGGACTTCCTTGCACTTCTTGTTCTGCTTTTGGCTAATCTTGAAGAATTTAAGACTTGCAGAAGGTAATTTGCCACATTAAAACAGAACTATTCTAAAGAGATAGATTATATTTAAAAAAAAACATTTTTTTTGAGAGAACATCTGTGAATTATTCCTTTACTTCATGGCAAAATCTGATTCTTTATTCTTTGCCGAGCTACAACGGACTAACAAGCCAAAGCTTATCCAGACTTGACTTTTTACATGGAGTTATATTCCACTCAAGTCAATCAAACCAGATATCTGAATGGGTGGTAGCTTCCACAACTCGTACAACTGAAATGAGTAAAAACAAAAAGTTACCCTGTTCTGTTTTCTTCTCTTGTTTTTTATTTTTGTGCTCAATAGAAATGAAGTCCTGACAAATTTCCAAATACCATGGTATCCTCAGCTGAGGTTATATTTTCCAGACTGAAAACTCTTGGTTTAAAGCCATGCCTCCCTCTCGTCCCTATTTACTGCCTGCAGTTTGTTGTTGTTTTTTCAAAACGTTGCTTTAAAAAGCGTCAGGGAAACCCATTTCTCTCTCTTTTGCTCAATTTGGACTCATTTGACACTTGTGAGTGCGTCTTGGGATTTTAGGCTTGTGTGCAATGCACACCCGTACTGACATGCTGGAAAAGAACATATTCACACATACAGAGGCGCCTAGCGTGAGCCTCACACAGCCTCTCTGCGCAGTGAAGTAAATACAAAGATTGCATTTTGGCTCCATTTCTCTGGGGTGGTGACAAGCCTTTTTTTTTTCTTCTACACATGGTTGAAATGAAATCCAATTTAATCTGTGATTGCGCTTCTCTTGCTTTGAAGGAGTCGGCTTGCTTGAGCCGCCAGTGTTGGACCCCTAAATGTCCTCAGTGTTTGCCTGTTGTTAGTGGTCTGTGCTTTAGTCATCCAACATTTAGAGGAGTTTCACTCAAACGTCGTCACTCTTCTGAGAGTGTCCCATAATGAGACAATGGCTGTCTATTCCCATATTAATTAAATAACTGAATTTGGAATTAATGACTTCCTCGATTTATGGGGTAATTATATGGAGTTTGTCCTTGACTTGGCAATCTCACCCACCCATGAATAAACTCATCACAGTCTTCAGAAGGCAGACAAAGTTACACTGACACCTGCAAACTTTGCTTCCTCTGCTTACCCCTTAATTACGCTCTTTTTGTGCTTTTCCCTGACATGGTAAATGACACCCTGTCGCACAGCCTCTGCCTTCAGAAACCATTTGACAAGTTGATCATGGAGATGCGTGGGTGAAATATTTTCACGCCTTGTGTCTGTGTGTGTGTGTGTGTGTGCGTGCGCAACTGTGGTTTTTAAATAGCCACCTTGCTCTGAACAATAAAGTGTTGTTTTAACAAATTGGATATTAGTGAGTTTGAGTTGAACTGTGACAAAGCTGCTCCTATGAGAAAAACTTTTAATGACCCCTTAAAGAGTCTGTATTTAGATCATTAACTCAATTGTAAGATGTTAATAAACCCTAATAAATATAAACTGATGTTGAAACATTAGAGCAGTCCTAGAGCATAACATCACAGAAACCATGTTTGACCGTCAGTGGGATGTTCTTTTTCTAAAATCCCGTTGTAGTTTAAGCTAACTGAAGTTCTATTTTTGTTTAGGACCTTTGGGTGTCTGTTTATTGGTAGCAGTTCACGCCTTGAAATTCATCCATGGATGTATTATTTTTTTCTTTATGTTGAATCATAAACTTTGACATTAATCGAGTAAATCGAGGTCTGGAGTTCTTTAAAGGTTATTCTGGGTTCTTTTCTGACCTTCTTGATGAATTATTGTAACTGTCTTGATTAACTTTTGTGTAATTTTTGCTTGTTGGCTTAACTTTGTTCAATATCTGTTGATTTTAATTTGATCTGGGACATGAGAAGAACAAAGTGAATTAACAAAAGGAAATTATTTAAGTAAAATATCATTTGAATTAAATCTAAGAATTTTTTCAATGTTTCGGACGTGTAAGTTTGTTTCAAATTTCCAACTTAACAAGCATTTATACATTCGGCACAGTTGTTAGCACTTTTGCCCTGCTATAAGAAGGCCCTTGGGTCAAATCACAGGGGGGGTCTTTCTACGTGGAGTTTCTTTTTCGATTTCCCCATGAAACTATTGATTCTTTCATCACACTCCATCTTCCTGCAAAATTTTAAACCATACATGTTCAATTTATCAAGCTAACCTTCAACAAAACCTCTCCCGTTTGACTAGCATCCAGTAGATAGACAGGAGGAAATAGTAAATGGGTGGATGACAGAAATTAAAGATAGAAAGAAGTGTAAAACATGTAAAACTTAACTTATTGTATATAACCCTAAATATTTAATAAGCAGTTATAAGAAATAACCTGTACCCTCTCATGTGAATCAAACAGTCCTGTGTATCTGCTTTGCATTAAAAGCTTTTAATTAAGACCACTACATCAACAGATGGGGACAAAACCCGCTTTACTCTTCCCAAAATACAATCTGACACCTCCCAACGTCCATCTGCTATGTTTCCTGGTTTTGTCATTTGTTATCAGCAGCCAATAAACTCTCCCACCTTGATTCTAAGACGTGACTATGAGAATGCCACACTGACTGCTTTCAGTAATGGTTTAAAAAATGTCCTGAAAATATACATGATAGAACAAGAACATAAAATATTAATGCCAAGATTTTGTGAAAATACTGTGACTAGATTTGCTTTGGTTTACAGATGAGACGGACGTCCTTTAACAACCCAGTGGTGTGACACAATGCTGACACACATTTCAAACCACTGGTGAGCACCAACACAGCATCAGATGTTAAGTGTAGCAAACTCTCAACACCTTTAGTCTCGGTGTAAAGACTTCACACGTCAGACATGTGATGGAGCAGCTGCTGGTTTAAAGCACCTACGACAATTCGTCTGCTGTCATATTTGTATGAAAATGACAACCGTGATTGCATCCAAGAAGCCTTAACTATTCTCTGTAAGTAACAGATCAATTATATCAGTGCTCAATGAACAACTTCCATCATTTATCAAAGGCTATAAAGGCAAGCTCTTGGCTTCTGCTTTAGACGACTGCTCTTTCAAGCCTGAATATTTTATCGCCTGACTTTGGGGATGAGGATGTAACGCTGAAAAACAGACCACACAAAACGACCACTTAGATGTGGAACAACAATATCTTGTCAGATTGCACGTCACATGCTATAAACCATCTATGTGTTATTCAGTCATTTTGATGTAAATACTTATCTTACTTGTCAGTTAATATGACATGTGGCCACGCCCACCCCCTAAACAATCATACCTCAGGGTTGCTCCAATGTAGTAACTCACCACCATCCTTGTTGAATGGGGAAATGTATGAGTGCAAAGCACTTTTAAGTCCTCTGGAGTTGATAAAGTGCTACACAAGTACAGGCCACTTACAATTTTAGGGAATACATACTAATACTCGGCTGTATTATTGTCTAGAAAATCAAAAGTACAATTGAGTGTTTACAAAAAAAAAAAATTTTTAATATATTTTGTATTTTTATTTCAAGTGTCTTGCCTTCCCACACTGCATATTCTTAATACAGTTTATTTACTTTGTTAGATGGCTTTCGTGCCGACACTTGATCTAAAATCATGGCAGATGAGATGCTATATTTACAGACTCACACAGTCATTTTGTAATTGGAGAGAGAAACAGTTTTAGGAAATTGTTGGTTGTTTACAAATGTTGTCATCTTAATCTATTACAGTAGAACACATAATCCATTGATTCAGCTCTGTTCTCTACTAATTCATAACTGAAATGTACTTTAATCTCCTACTTTTTCAGGCTGCTTAGGATCCCTACCTATTAAAGTGTCCGGCTTATTAGTCAATCATACATTTTTCAAGTAATGCTAGTTATCAAACAGAACATTAAGTTTAGTTTATAATACAAATTTGTTTTAAAAAGGATTTCAAGAAACCCAGCAGATTGCATGGAGTAATGGAGTTTTGCCATTCAAGCCTTCAGGACCAGTGACAGTAGGCAGTGACAGTAAAACATAGCTTGTGTTGAGACATTACTACGACAGATCTTTACACTGAAGATGAATTAAGCAACAATGAAGAGAAAAGACGTCCATTATGACTTCTGTGAATGCTAGGATTCATCCATACCAGGTTCCTTTGGGTCCTGCTGGGCTTCCAGACTCTTCCAAATGAAGGTTTTTTGCAACGTCAGGTCCCTAGAGGTTTAATCAGAAAATTTATTGTTTCTAGGAGCTGTTGCTTTGGTATTTACATCACATCATAACCTCATGATATGTATTGTCACCAGGACCTTCAGAAACCTGCCTTCATCAATATCCATCAGGTTGGGCACTAAGACCACCTGCAGAGCTTTTCTGAAAGTCCTCACATGGTACTGGAACCAAGGCTGTTAATGTGAACATTGCAGGAGGCCTGAAATTTGTTGTTGATCGCATCATTCTGGCCAGCTTGGCATAGGAGCAGCCAACTACTGATTATAGCACCTTACCACAAGATGCACTACAACTATTTCCCAGTAGATTCCAGGGAGTCTGCTGCATCTCCCCCTATAGATGTGTCTTTACCAGTCGTAGGTCAGTAGGTCTGTTCTAGCTAATACGTGCTGCATCCACCCTTGCCATGGCACACTGTGACGGTTTACTGGATACAGATTACACTGACCAGCAGTTGGATTTTGAAAAAGCACTCTGGTGCCTTGAATTCAAAGAGTCTTGTTACTGGAGGTTCTGTATTTTCAAAGTCCCAAAAGCAAAGCAGCTATCTTAGTCTCTGTATGGCTGTATTGGATACTGTTTTAAGGCAGGTTCTTTAGCTTTACTCTTGCGTTGCTAGCATGGCTTTCTAATTACACTACAGAAAATGAGCATGTATAGAGTGAGATAAACTTTCTTACAGCTGGAGCATTCAGGGGTCACAGGTCACACATCATGTATCGATGTCAAGCTTTGCCACGAAGGCTTTACCGAATGCTAATCACTCACACGCTGTTTGGACAATGCGATTATGCTTGATTAAAACAGTCCATTAGCATAGATGGCTGTGTGAGCTGTACACAATACAGATAAAGGAGCCCTTTTTCCACAAAACCACACTCTTGCTATGGTTGTATTAACCTTGGATAGAAGGACACATAGTTGTCCACTCTTTGGAACGGCTTACCCCATGCAGAGCAACAAGAACCCCAACAAAATGAGTTGTTTTTTGGGGGCTAAAAGCATTCGTCTTGTATTTGGGAACAATGTTGCAATCAGGAAGCGGTTTCTCCATCATTCTAACCAGCAGTTTGTAATTAATCATGTCCCTTTTCAAGAGTTTTCAGGTTGGAGACCAGTTAACCATTTACCCTCTGGGGAATGACTAATCATTTTCTGGGTTTTGGCCATGATTTCTGATTTTGCTAATCTGTGGATTGAATACAGATTAACCACCATGAGGGGAGACGGCTTCCCTCATTTTGTCTTTTGTGTGTGTGGATGGGAATATGCCTGCCTTATCTTATCGCCCTGCCACATTTCTCCTGGGGCAGTTCTCTGCTTTTATCAACACAGCTCCATCTACATGGAAATTAAAGCTTTTGCAGAAGGGACATATTAATGGGGGGGTGACTAAGCTTTCACCTTGTGATCTTGATAGTTGTACAACACAGTAAACTCCTCATACAGAGCAGCAACCAACTGCACTATTGAGGAGGTTGCAGACGGGTTGAATGGAAAAGGTGGCACGATGGGGACGTGTTCAAATATAACTCATGATGTCTTTCATCTGCAAGGCTTCTGTTTGTCTCTGGGCCTTGAAAGCGAGGATTAACTCTCGCTTCACAGAGCCCAGTTGCCTGATTTTGCTGCCTTGACACTGACCTCCTTTGTTTTTCTAATGATCAACATGTAGATGCCTGCGTGCATTTATGCGTAAATTTGTGCATGTTTACGGGAACACCGGGTAGGTCACGAAAAAGAGGGAGGGCTACAGCGG
>JAVLVB010000022.1:749997-793192 GCA_032876305.1 Orestias chungarensis
GGGATTAGAACCCACACAGCAGCATCAATCCCTGGTAAACAAAAGTACATGGGGCTGTACAGTGTGTATGTGTGTGTGTGTGTGTGTGTGTGTGTGTGTGTGTGCGTGTGTGCGTGCGTGCGTGTAAAACCATACATGCCCTTGCCACTGTGACACCCAGATAAAAACAAGAAGACTGAGTCCATCTGTGAAAGCAGCAGGATTAAGCTGTGCTTAAGCCAAGAGCTGCACGTCAATCAGCCCACTAAGTGTTGTTGGTGCGTTACATCCACAAATGGGCACCCAAACACACATTCTCGCTCCCCATTGGTTGCTCAGGACCCTCTTCACTGTTATTTGTAATCTGCAGAGTGGACACTGCAATATAACGCCTCCACAGATAAACAAGGAAGCAAACAGAAAGTTAAAAAAGGTAGGACAGTTTTAATCGTGAGAAATGTATTTAAAGTTGCTATCAAAATGTGGAGGGTCGTATAGTTTTTTTTGCCTGCAATAAAGTCATCTTGACAGTTGTATTTTCATTAAAACCGATATTATAGCAAGCAAAATAACCAAAGGTTTTTATTATTTTGTTTCACCAATTTCTGGAGAAGTATTTAGGACTACTCCTACCTCAAAATTAGTAAGTGAACATTGTTGCAAGGCTTTTTCAGATCCACAAAAACACAATGAAACCCTTATAACTTCATAGGCAATGTAACTATGATCTCAAAACAGGCTATGTCTGCATTGTAGGGACAAAGTTGAGGCCGTTCTCCAGTGTATACTGTGTTGCACCTCTCCACCGACCCTCGTTGTGGTGTGCTTTGAATGGGTTTAGAGGTGGTTAGAGAAATTATAGCTATCTTATCTCGGCTAATACCGGCGATGTTTTCTTTTGGACTTCACAGCAAGTAGCAAATTGAGGTACATCCTGCAGAGCGTACATTCGAGTGGCAGGGATGGCATAAGCTCTAAGTCTTAGGCAATGGTTCTTTTTTTTCGAACCCAGCGAGGGAAACGGAATTTATTTCTGCGGCCAAAACCAAATATTCCCGATGGAAGTTAATATTAAAAATGAATCATGGGCCCCAAGAAGAATCCAGCCTCTGAGGATTTCGAGGAGATTAGGAAAGCGTTGGGTTTTCTTTCTGAAGAGACCTCGGCCATCCGACTCCAGCAAAAGTCCATCTTGGACTTAGTTAAAGAGGTGAGGGCTTTGCGACTGCTCAATGAGGAGAATGACAAGCGGATCGCCGTTCTGGAGAACCGAGTGTCAGATTTGGAGGAAGGCCCGTTTCCTGAGGAAGCACAGGAAGATCCAGTCTACGTGGACCACGAACGTAAGGTCTTTATTAAACTGAACGGAGCACCGGAGGAGGCGAAGGTTTTGGTCATTCTGGACATCACGGAGTTGGACAAATATGACTGATCTATTTGGGGATTGTTTGACCACAGGTGATATCACGCACGACTCACTTTCACCATGTCACAGGAACAGTTTCTTCTTCACTTATGGACACAACATTAATACTTACAACTGTTAGTGCCGACAACCTGGAACTGAAAACATTTAGCTATACGGATTATGAAAGGGAAGAGGATGTGGATCCAGATAACAACTTTTTCAGTGATATTGTTGATAACTGCTGCTACTATACAACGGATCAACTCAACAGGGAAGTCCAAGTAAATAATAAACTTTCAATCATACATTTCAACAGCCCAAGTTTATATGCTAATTTTAACAGCATCAGAGACTGTCTGAGCCAGTTCGAACAGCCATTCAGCATCATAGCTATCTCTGAAACCTGGATCAGTCATGAGAAAGGGGCTGACTTTGAGCTGGAGGGTTATGAGTTTAATTATATCAATAGAAAGGGAAACCTGGAGGAGGAGTAGCTGTGTATGTTGACAAAAACTTAAAGTATAAAATAGTAGAAATTGTGACCAGAGTGACTAAAGATGTATTTGGGTGTATAAAAGTTGAAATATATATGGAAAAGTCAAAAAATGTCCTTGTTAGTTGTATTTACAGAGCTTCTGGTTCCAATATGGAAATATTTAGAGAATGGTTTGAGCAAACATATACAGTTACATCTCAGAAGGTGTTTTTCATCTGTTGGGAATTTAATATTGATCTACTTAACTCAAATAATCATAAACCTACTGAAGAGTTCATTAATACCATATATAGTTGGAGCCTTTTTTCCCAAAATCACCAGACCCAGCAGGATCACACATAACAGTGCTACATTAATAGATAGTATATTTACTGATATTCTAGATAATAATACGATAAGTGGATTGATAATACAGCATATTAGTGATCATCTTCCAGTTTTTCTTGTTAATGACAATTTCTATATAAAAAATAAGGATAAAAGTAATCCACATTTTAAGAGAGTAACAACAGAGGAATCACTCAAATCTTTCGAAGATGATTCATTGAAACATAACTGGGAGTCTGTATTGCAAGAAGAGAATGTTAATACAGCATATGAAAATTTTCTGAATATCTTTAAAGCATTATATGATAAAAACTGCCCATTAAAAATGTGCTCTCAGAAAAACAAATACTCAGAAACACAAAGGGTTTGCAAAATGCCTGTAAAAAACAATTTCATAAAGCATAGATCCTTGGAGGGTGAGAATAAATATAAGAAATATAAAAATAAATTAACTGCTATTCTACGAATAGCCAAACAGGATTACAACAGTAAATTATTAGATAGAAATTAAAAAAAACATCAAAGGGATTTGGAATGCATTAAATAATATTATCAAGAAAAATGTTGTAAAAATTAATTTTCCTAAGTTTTTTATAATTAATGACATCAATTTTGAAGACAGTAATGACGTTGTTCATAATTTCAGTAATTTGTTTTCTGAGTGTGGGACCCAAACTGTCCGAAACAATCCCTGATCATGGGCCTGTTGATTTATTGTGTCGCTGTACTGAACAGATCAGTCTGTGGATGCAGAACAACTTCCTCCAGTTAAACTCAGACAAAACTGAAATCATTGTCTGTGGCCCACAGAAACAAAGAGAAAGTGTCGTTAGTTACCTTCTGATGCTCTCTCTGGAACCCAAACATCAGGTCAGAAATCTTGGGGTAATACTCGATTCTGACCTGAACTTCAACAGCCACATTAAATCAGTAACATCAGCAGTCTTTTACCATCTTAAAAATATTGCCAGAATCAGAAGAATAGTCTCTAAACCAGACCTAGAAAGACTTATCCATACTTTTATCTCTAGCCGGTTAGACTACTGTAACGGCCTGCTCACTTGGCTTTCTAAACTGGCCTTAAGACAGCTTCAGAACATCCAGAATGCTGCTGCTGGAGTTCTGACCAAAGCCAGGAAATATGACCACATTAGTCCAGTGCTCAAGTCTCTGCGCCGGCTTCCTGTCTCTCAAAGAATAGACTTTAAAACAGCCTTGCTTGTGTACAAGTCTCTTCATGGTTTAGCCCCAAAGTACATATCTGACATGTTAGAGCCATATGAACCAGCCAGGACTCTGAGAACCTCAGGTAGTGGCCTCCTGCTGATGCCCAGAGTCAGGACCAAACAAGGGGACGCTTCATTCCAGTTTTATGCTCCTAAAATCTGGAACAGTCTTCCTGAAGAGGTTAGACAGGTTTCAACTCTGCCGTTGTTTAAATCCAGGCTGAAAACAGCCTTATTTAACTGTGCATATAGCAACTGAGTACTATTATTATTATTTTATTTTAATTTTAATTTTATTTCTTTTAAATTCAAAGCTGATTTTATTGTTTCATTTTCTGATCTTTTTTCTTATGTAAAGCACTTTGAATTGTCTTGTACACGAAAATGTGCTATACAAATAAACTTGCCTTGCCTTGCCTTGATCCTACAACAACTGGAGCTCTGAATGAAACATTAATCAGCAGAAATCCTCATTCAATGTTTCTCACTGCTGTGGGAGGAAAGGAAATTATAAATATTGTCAATAAATGTAAAAGTAAAAGGTTAACTGATTGTGATGGCATTGATATTACAATTAAGAAGGTAATTGAGGAAATAATTCAGCCTCTGATTTACCTCTGTAATCTGTCACTTCAATCAGGTAATTTTCCAGAAAAGATGAAAATTGCAAAAAATAATTCCACTTTATAAATCTGGGGACAGACACCATTTCACAAATTTTAGGCCTGTTTCTCTACTTCCACAGTTTTCCAAAATTTTGGAGAAAGTATTTGTGGGTAGATTAGACATGTTCATTAATAAACATAAACTGCTTTCTGAAATCTTTTTGTGTTTTTGTTTTGTGTGGTATTGATTTATTTGCTATTATTGTTAAATTCTGAAATTGATTTATTTGTTGTTTGTTGGTTTTGTTGAATGTCTGAAATAAAAAATACAATACACTACCAAACATACAACGGGAAAAAAGTGGATTGCTCCCTCTTTGTTTAGGTTCAATTTCTACAAGTGATGATGATAGGAGTTGACATTCCCTACTTGCACCATTCAGATTTTTATCTAAGAAAGAAGATAGAATAAAAAAGCAGAATTTGAGTGAAAAGTGCTTTTAGACTTAACTTGTTCAACATCTATATAGTTGTCTAAACTAAATTTCTCCATCAATTGGTACTGTTTGATAGGATGTTTTAAGTTTGAATGTGATCATCTCGAACCAAAGGTAGATCTATTGATCACTTTCAAAGCATGTCCAGAACCAATGTCTTCGGACTTTAACTAATGACCTAAATATGTGATCTTTTGGAAGATGGACTGGGCCAAATGACAGACACCGAAAAAGACCATAATGAAAAAAAAATACCAATGTAATCTTCAGAAAAGGGTACAGAGACGGTTCCAAAGGGGCCCCATGTTTTTAGGTTTCTTAGCGGTGCCTTTAATTAATCACCGCTTGACATTTTTGTACTCTTTTAAAACTGTCAATGCAATGTAGGAATATGTAGAAATCCATAAATAATCATTCAATTGTTCACCCTGTATACCAGAAATTAAAATAAGCTCTTAATGTTTTTGATACTTGTTGATTTTTCTGTTCTGTTTTCTGTTCAACAATCAATCACATAATTTACTTCCTCTCTCAGGTTTTCTGCAATTATTGCCTTTTATTTTGCTCCATCCAGCGTTGCAGTTCCCTACCATGATGCTGCCGCCATGTATAATGATGAGAAGGGTGTCTCCCGGGTAATTTACAAAGTTAGGTTAATTTGGGTTTATCTCAGTGGACTATATAAAGTCGTCCTTTCATAAATAACCTCTCAGTCCTACACAGATATGTCATAGTTTAGACATTCTAGCACCTTCAAAGGTTGTCCACGAGGGAACGCCAGAGCATCACCGGCTGGAGCAGCTCCTCACCTGGGCTCTTTCCCCAGGTGATCTGCATTTGGGCTGCTTATATGGATCAGGGATCCAGCTACTCGTCGCCTGAGTGTTTGTTAACCCTGGTAAACGTTACCTGTTCTCAGCGCCAGATCTCTAGTCTCTAGAAGTTCTTGTTGTTTTATGTTTTACCTTGTTTCACCCATGCCCCTAATAATCCCTTTCTGTGCTCACCTCTTCAGGTTCAGTTTCACTTGTGCTCAAACCTACTCCGTTCATGATTCTCACCACTCTGGTTCCTGCTCTCAAGACTCAGCTCGATCTGCCCACTCCAGCCATTCACCATTTGCCTCATGCTCCTCTGGACAACAACCACCAAGGACTCTGCTGGAAAGTCTCTCCACTCACCCCTCCCTGGCGTCACCACCAATCAACATCTCATCTCATCTCTATCATCTCCGCTCTCGTTTAATCTACTCGCCTTCTCCGTCTCACCTACAGAAGTCTCCGGTTCCCCACTTCGCTCTCTGTTTCCTGGATATCCCTGCCACTCCCTGCCGTGACCATTGCTTCCATCCTCAAGACACATCCACATTCCTCAATAAACTTTGTTATTATCACTCCTGAGAGTTCAATGTTTATGTGGGTCAGATACCTGAAAGGCATGACAAGATAAGATGGAATGACATATAGAGGGGCTGCATTTATACATCAGGTTAAACCTGTGGCCATTATTTATTTAGAAGCTTAAGAGTGCAGAGGCCTAAATACCATTGCATTCCACACTTTCAAGATTTTTGTTTGAAAAAATAAAATAACTGCACAGTTTCCTTACACTTCGCAACTGTTCCCTAGTTTTACATATGTTGTTGGTCTATACAATCAAGGTAAAACACATGGATGGTTATGTTTGGAACACAGCCGTATGCTGGGACTGTATTGTTTGCAATGGAGACCTAAAAGTCATTGTAAAGGTACGTATCGCCGCGTGAGATTTCTGTGCAGGAATGCTCCCAACTGTGAGTGTGTTCCCCCAAGAGGTGTACCACCACCCCCCTCCATTTCTGTCCTGTTTCTTCTAGAAGCACGCCGTCTCACTGTCAGGACCCCCGACTGTTCCCTCATAATGCACCAGCAGCTCTGCACAGCACCCTGCGGAGCCCAGTCTGCAGCCAGTGGTGTTCTCTTGTCCCACAGATATTTATACGGTGTAGGTCTCAGAGGGCTCGACCTGGATGTAGAAACCCCCCCCTTCATTGAGCAGGCCTTCAACATAGATGCACATTACGACCCCCCTCCTGCTCCTCCACATCTGTGCAGTGTAGCAGTGATTGAACCTGGCGTGCTCCCATCTGCACCTTTAACCCTGGTGAAGGGAGGGGTGGAATTGAAATCAATACACCATATGATGAGGTGACTGGACTGGGACAGGGGTGATTGTGGTGGTGGTGGGGGGGGGGTCTCCTACTTGATGGATGGCTGGTTAAGGAGGGATGATCAATTACCCTGATGGATTGCTTTTTGGAAGGGTTTTAGAAATGAGATGGAGCGTTGCTCCTTAAAAACAGATTGTCCTCTGTAGGACAGCTTCTGCGAAGTTTGCATAACAGCCTGTGAAACTGGAATATTATTCACTTACTCCTTTGTTGTGTGTGTTGTGTGTAGTGGCAACTGGTCCCTCCTCCTCTCCGGAATCCTTTATTTTTCTAAAATCTTTAATCCCCTCTACGCCCCCTTCCCCCATCTAACCCCCCCTTCTCTCTATTATTCTCTGTGCATTTTAATTTTTTCCCGTCACCCCAGGCCCAGCTCTCCCCGCCTACTCTCCTCAATTTTTTTTTTTTTTTTTTTGCCTGAAAGTGGAAAAGCGTAGCCAAGAAATAGTTAATCTCTCGGGCTGCCGCTATGATTGGCCGCTGTATGCTGCGCTTCTGCCTCCTTGAATGAGAAACAGGGGTAACCAGGCAACTTCAGAGCTGGAGAGAAGAAGAACAAGCAGATCCAAGACTGAAGGGGGGGAAAAAGAGGACAAGGTAGAAGATTTCCCTGTGATTGGGGGAATCTGGAGCGTGCAGAGAGGAGAAAAGTCATTGTGATTTCACCTTGTGCGTCCTGCAAAACGGAACTAAAGACATGGGTGTTCTTAGAGTCGCTCTCTCCCTCTCTTCCTCCCGGTCTCTCTCTCTCTCTCCATCCTTCACGGTTAGGGTAGAACATAGAGCGCGCGAATGAAGGGGGGGACACAGATGTGGATTAAAACGCGTAAACGGGACTCCTCGGATGAGCATCCAGACAGAGAAGGTAAGTTAGTGCGCAGCGACTCATTTGTGACTTTTTTCTTTTTTTTTTTTAAACTGTGCAGCTGGTTGAGGATTCGAGGCGCGCTCAGGATGAACGCGCTGGATGCTGCTGGCCTCTGATCGGGGTGTTGCGTGTGTGCGTGCGTGCGTGTGTGTGTGTGAGAGACAGAGAGAGACAGAACACATCCATGCGCTCAGAGACAGAGGCGGCTGCCCCCGATGGCTGGCTGCGCTCGGGTGGCTGTGGAGTCCTGTCAAACATCCTGCTGTCCCACATCGGACTGCGCAAACATCGCAGGCTGACATTTCTCCTCGTTGCCGCTGATTGACGCGCACGAGGCGGACAGCCCGGCCTGTTGCTTCATCGCTCCAGCCGGCGTGATTTCTTCTAGTCATACATGTATTAGAAAAATGACTGTGTGCAGGTGAGTGGCTGGATGATGACGCAGAATCCTGCTGGATGCATTGATTTCAGTGCAGAGGAGGTCGGAGGAGACGCGGCTGACCTGTGGATGCGCCGCGGCTTTTTGACGCGGATATGCGCATCTGGATGCGGGTGCGCTAACCTCCCTTCCGAATCCCGCTGAGAGAAAGTTTTATGTGTGGGTTTAGAAGGTAAGGATGCATCCGGCTTGGTTGACAAGACTGTAGGGTCATAGCTGTGGAGCCACCAAGGAGGGCCCATTAAATATTAATTAGGTTGCATATGCTGCATGTTAACAATAATAACTCTAATTAGGGGTTGAAATGTAATTTGTGTTTGATTTAATATATGAGTGAATCAATGCTTTGGTCATCTGGATGTTGGGGGGTAAAGCTTCTTGCCAGTAAAAGATTGAAATGTTTGATTGAATGTGGGTCCCTCCAGCAACAGTCTATAGACTGAAAGGTAAACCCACACATCAGTGGGTTGATGGATTAGAAAAAAGATGAAGGAATGAACTATTGGCCTTTGGTTTCTGTGTGTCACACCTGCCTCGATCTGGTCAGCCTTTATAAAATAGTCTGGAGGCGTTCGGGTTCTCAAAAATGAACCTAAATCAGCATTTTGACCCAGTTTCATTTTCAGGCATAATAGATTCAAAGTTGTAAAACCTCCATCAAAGCATGTGGACATGGCCAAGTTTCTCACCTGCTTTAGCCACTCCCCCTTACAACAAGACGTGACTTGTGTCACCTGAGGATGTCCTCCTCCTATGCTCTGGTTTCAGGCAGCATGTGTCTAATGACACAGATCAAGTTAGTGTTGAATCCTGCTCTGAACAGAGACTGCTTATATCTCGCTGCTCATATATGGTTGGCTCAGAATGCGTGATCTAGTTTACAAGAAACTGCATGTCAAGGCTCTTTGTCAACTCCCGACAAGATCCTTAGTATTACATTGGTATTTTAACCGACTGTTGTCTTCTTGATGCATTCAAAGAGCAACAAGAAGTGTAAACGAATGCTTCAGCACCAAACAGGAAGTGGCTCATTCATTAATAAAGATTAGGTCTAAACCAAATTGTGTTCCACTTTTACCTGGAGCTGAACTGAGCGTGTCCGAACGCGACGTCAAGGGTCACTCATCGGTAACATGAAGAACTGATTGGCGTGGTAGGTGGAGGCATTGAGGTGGTTCAGCACACCCCGCGAGGGCCGTTATTGGCATCTTATATTTTATGTCGCAAGATTACATTTTATAGAATACGGACTAAATATAGCAAAAAACATGGCCAGGTTTGCAAACGTAACACAACAAGGGAGATGGGACAATTGATTTTTTTCAGTCAGATCAAGCTACGAAATGTGGGTTGGAAGGTGCAAGAGTCACTGACATGCAGGGATTTAAATATATTCCACAGGTGCAATGGTTTTACAAAATGTTTTGCATTATGACTGTTTAGTTGCCCCTTGATGGCGCCAGTACTGAGTCATTTCCTGGATATTTTTAATTTAATATTCTCAATTCTTTCTACATGACAGTAAGCAATTAGACTTGTTGTTTCTGAGTCTCTTTTTAGTTTTAGACGGTTTTGATTTTTACCATTCTGTTAGTTATCTTTACGATCTCACGTGATCGGCTTCCTCTTAAAATTAAACATGCACCAATAAATCAGGTATAGGTCAGCTTTGATCATCAGAATAGCAGCTCAAACATATAAAAATCCTACAACCAACAGCATGTCCTTTGAGGCACTTTATGTTTAATAAAACTCTAATGAAAGTTAAGTACATGTGGTTTTATGCAAGTATAGCACTGATCTTTTAGTGTATTTATTGTTTGTTTCAAAAAGATAAAACCATAAAAATAAAAAAACAGAAATCCTTCCTTCTAACGTAGGAAACCTGGAACTAGTATTGGCCATAAGAACATTAATTGGATAGTTTTAAATGTTTTTTCTCTAGGGATATTTTTTGTTTGTGACCTTCTCTAGACATTCTATCTATCCTATAAACAAATAAATGTGACGATGAGCCAAAATTAGCTGTTGGAAAACTGCAAAGTTCGTTACTGAGCCATATGTCTTCCAAGATGGCCTGTGTTTTATGCCTGAGTGCCCATGTAACAGCAGGCCCACATAAGAGACTGTCTAGGCCACTTCAGTATAGTAACAGTATAGTGGAAGTGTTAGGCATAGTAACAAAACAGCTTGCAGCCTTGAAGCAGGAATGTGGTCTGATAATGTCGCTTTATAATGTATGCAGGGTCCGTTAAAACGAAGTCACGCTAAAAGGACATCGTAAATTAGCGGGAAGGGTGCAAAGGCTGGCATTTTGACTCCGGTGCCAAAGTTCATGGCCGCTTGAGCCAGTTGGCCGAACCTCCCCCCCCTCCGTAATCTTCTTAGGCAGCGTGTTTTGCAAGAGATCCTAAGCTGTACTCGCCCGGTCAGTTCTAAGATGTATGGATATGCACATTGCACACCGCTCTACACATAGCGTGCAACTTTCAGTTGTCATCACAAGACAGTTCTTGTGATGCGGCGGCGTGAGAGGCACGGCTTAAGATGGAGCTCAACAAAACACTAGAGAGCATTAACTTCCCCAGTAAGAGCTTTTTTGTTGGGCCTCCCTCTGGAATCAAGACACTTAATTTAGCTCATGGCAGCAAATCCAACTCCGGGGAAATATATCTTATCCAATTGGGTTTCCTCCCCCTTCAGAAATCGCTTCAAATTAGTAACAGTGGTTTACTTTTTTACTTTTTTTTCCACATCTGAGCATATTCTGGAATGATATTTCCTTAAGACACGACATTAACTCGACTTTGGAATAGCTAAAGATCTGGGCGTCTCTCATCATATATTCCTTCTTCCCATACCTTCGAGCCTGTACCTGCATGAACCTGTTTAGGTTTCCATATGATTGGCAGGGATAGGAATGGAATTTGTTCAGTTTTAAACACAATCGTTGGAAATACATGCATTCAGCTGTGGTGTTTTAAATGTAGGAACACAATAGGAGGGTATGGTAAGTCATCAGAGACAGGTCACCAAGACATCCCTAGTTATTCTTTTGCTGGTAGCGGAATTATGTTTAGACCATTTAATAGGATGTGTCCCCTTGCAGAGGTTAGTTGGAGGGAGGTTACAGTGGGGAAGATGGTGGCGCACTAAAAGGGGGCCCAGTCGCCCTTGTGGGGTCATGACAAATAAACAAGAAATTAGTTTCTAAAATGAATTCAACTTCGACTTTGAGCAACTTTAAAATAAACATCTACAAGCCCCTAAAGTAGCATCTGGAGGATCAAATTGAATCCTGAATTCTATAATAATCTCTAACAAATTTTAGGAGCTTTTTTTGAATGCAACATTTCAAGCAATGTCAAGATGCACCTACCAAATTGAGAATTGTTTTTCCTATTTCCCATTCTATTGCATTCAACATCAAAAACATAAAATGACTAGTCCTCCATACGCAGGTTGAACCAGCAGCTTTCTGCAGATATGTAACTCGGTAATATTGACTGTGTTTTCCTAGTCTTCTTTTTTTGATGCCGTTTATGTGGAAAAGGAACCCGTGCTCTGGGCTTCACTGATTGAAGCAGCCACTTGCAGGGAGCCAGAGGTTAGCAGGAGCTAGTGTTGCTTTATCAATGTGAAATTTAAATTTCCCTCGTTTTCTTCGTAAATAAAATTATTTTTTTAAAGAAACGTTATAAATCCTCAGGACTGTAGGCAGAAAAAAAAACATGTATTTAGCTGTAAACAAAAAGGTTTTTCGTGTGAAAGTGTAGATGTCTTACATTAAAATGAAATGCATAAGAAACAAAACTAAAATAAAGTTAGTTCTGAGAATGTATGTGTTTCCTCAGTTTCATTGCAGATATACATTTGTCTACAACAAGTAAGAGAAATATTACTGATAAAGATGCAAGAAACACACTATGTTGAGAAAAAGACTTTTTTAATTCAAAGGAAGAATTGTTTTTCCCTTAAAAACATTAATAAAGATGTATAAACTCATCAAAATCATCACAAATCTCAAACTAAGGTGGACTAAAAGCCAAAAGGCATTATTGTTCTAATGAACATCGAATTAGAAGTATGTAAAGTTAGTCCTGTTAACACTTCAACTGGGTAAAAACACGGCTAAACTAAAACTAATGATTTTGTCAAGTCGTTTTGTTACTCAACAACTTAGAACCTAGCAAATGTTTTATTTCAAAACAAGAGCTGCAAACACATTAATACTAAAATAATTATCTTCCTTTTCAAGATTTATAATTATACCTTAGACTAGCACAGCTAATAAAGTGGCTTATGTCCTTTTTCAGTGTTTCATTTTTAAACCACATGTAACTGAATTCAACAAGCATGTCTGCGGAAAAAAAAACTCCAACACAGTTAAATTTACACTTTCTTTTTATAAACATACAAAATAACATCAGAAATGTGTTTTTAGAATAGAATGGATAAAAGGTTGACTATTCTCCCACAGAGTACAGGATGTTACCCTGCCTGTTTTTACTCCAGTTATAATGAGGCTGTAAATTGCGACTCCATTTCTGTTTCTGTCTCTTATTAAACACAAATTTACACAATGCTCACCGGTTTCCAATCACACGAGTAATTGCAGGCCATTTTGTTTGCAGTCCTTCACCTTCATTTCAGGAATTCTGTGATAATAAAAATCTTTTTATATTATTATTGTTGATTTGATCTGAGGGTAATTAGGTCGACATATAAATATATTTAAATAATGCAAAGGAAGCACCCGAGTCTCTGTGTGTGAAACTGTTTTCTTTAACTCTACGATGCATATAGCAGTGACCCTGTTTCATCGACAAAAAATATTTATAAAGAAAAAAATTCATTGAACCCGACACCATACACTTTGTTATTGGAGTCGCATGGAGCTATGAATTGTCAGCCCACTACACAATTGCTTCCACTGGGTAGTGGTCCCTAACATCTGGAGAGGGATCTGTAGGAAGCAGGAGGTGTCTGCCCACCCCCCGCACCCCCTTGTTCAACCAGGCCCACCACTGCCCCTCACGCTTCACTTCCAGCGAAATGGGCATCTTCAATGCATCAATGACACTAGCTATCACGAGGGACATGTACCACGCCAAACCAATGATTCATTAGGACTCAATTAGCTGGCAGGCGCTGGGGAGACCCGCCATATGCCTGAAGCTTTGACAACAGTCTGCACCCTCTCCGTTATGCTGCGCCCTCAACCGCCATTGGCACGACTGTTGATGTGTGTTGCATGTGTCGATACAAGACGGTCAACGGCTTCTATTCTGTTATCTATTAAAACAAACCCGTGCTTGGGATTTAGCACTTTCCATCCCCGGCCGTGGACTCTCGAAGCTGGAAATGAGTCACAATGACCTTCAGCTCAACTCATGGCGCGCCAGTTGGCACCGTCTGAAGTACTCATTCATCTAGTGAAGTACGAGACTGTGGAGCTGCAGATACTGTAAATCTTAGGAAGTAAGAAAGGCTCCGCTCTGTATCGACTTCTCTTCCTTTGCCAAGAGGCGCCGTGGGCTGCCGACAAGATCTATCCGCCCTCAAATCTAATTTGTCTTCTTATCTGTGCCAAGGTAAAGGACCCCCCCGCCCCCGCTCACATCCCATTTGGAGGTCCCACCACCCAAAAAAAATAAAAAAGGCATCCACGTGCCGATATTAATGAAATAACACCAGTCTGTAAAGCAGCCCTCAGGCTGACTGACACAATAGGCTCTAACCCAGATATGCGATATGGTATGAAATGATGTGGCGTGTCCCCACCCACTCGTATTATTTCTGTCAACGGGTGTAAGCGTTCATGTCACATGAATACGCTGATGACTGACGCTTTCAAGGAAATATTGGTAATGCTGTACGTATTTACTCGAAGCGTTTGCCATTGCCTACCTCAAAAGAAAAAGAGAAAACACAGAGGGTTCTTCATCTAACCAACCTTAATCTATAGAGTTTAATATTTGACCTCTCTATAAATTAAAGCACATCCATAAATAACATACATTATATAGGCTACGAGCTTTTATGGGATATTACTGAGTGTAATATTCCATAAACCTCATAGAGCTCAACTGATTAAAGTGAGCAGTGGAGCTCTATATAAGACAAAAGAATCACAACAATTACGAGAGATTTATTTAAGTTGTATTTATCACCTATACAGTATTTCCTGTTTGTACACTCAGCTATAAAAAACATTAGGTGTATTTTTTTTGGAATCTTAAATAATTTAAGGATTGTAGATTTTCAAAGATACTTTTATTTAGATCTGGTTCCCAAACATGGCTGATTGCACATTACTTTATGCAGTCTAAGAAATCTGGCTTTTCTTTTAGGCCTCACCTTACAGATCCACATTTAACATGATGAGAGGGCTGAAAGTATCAGCAAAGTATTACGATTCACTAGAAATCATGCAGCTTTCATACAGTTTGTCAGTTTGGTCCACGGGGAACTTTAACTTATAGTTTAAACAGAGAAGTGAGAAGTTTTCCTTGTGATAACCTGTGAACTCGTTCTGAACGATTGAGAGGCAAATTTTGTCTTCAGCAATGTTCATTGGTAGGAAATTGTCATCACCAGCTTAAATGTATCTAATATAGTCCAGCAGACATTCCAAATGTCCCATGTTTGTAAATCTATCCAACTTGCATAAACATTTCCACGGCTGATCTTCAGCACCTTAAACCATATCATTCCACAGTATCATTGGAGAGAAAAGCATTGTCAATTTTAATTCATTGTTTTTCTCAGGTGCACAAAACTTGAAAGTCTCCTTCATCAAATGGTTTTAGTTAATTGGAACTTTAAAAAAAATGTTTTATGGCATCATTAGCTATTAGTTGACAACACAGAGCATAATTTGGGCTCGGATCCACTTCATAGAGAGTTGTTTGTACACATCTTGGTGTTATTTTTTCTCTGCAGTGGATTTTTAGGTTTCGGATGCGATCATCCCATCTTTTTAGGCCGGATGTCTCTAAGCTACCTATCTATTATATTTTTAAAAAAAACTTGAGGTAGGCTTAAGCTATTTGATAAACTGAATACTGCATGATCCAATTGCACTGCCCATGTTATTGGCCTACTTCAAGTGTCATGCTACCTGATCTACCACCTCGGTATTTTTTGAACTTGCCAAGGATTGAGCAAAGCACCTTTCACTTAAAATGAACAGTCTGGATGGTTCTTTTGTAGAGATGGTTCAACCGCACTGGCATTAGTATTATTATCCTATTTGGAGAATAATGCACCAACTTAAACTTCAAATATATAAACCAGGTCACTGCAAACCTCTACAAGTGTAAGTATAACTTAAACTTTTGTTAGGTCACGGCAAATCATCTTGTTGTCATCCTAACATATTATACTACAAAGTGACATTATAGAATCTAAAATCTGTTTATTTATATAGCGCCAATTTACAACAGATGTTGTCTCAAGGGACTTTACAAGAAAATCAATTAAAATCAAAGATTCATCATTACAAATCAGTTTGAAAAAGTTTCCAGTCTAGGGAACCCCAGCAGATTTTGAGTCATTGAGTTGCAGCATTCACTCCCCTGGAATCAGCAGACGGAAACAATGGCATATGTTGTCGTGGACTGGTCAAGCACATTCCCCAAATTTGGACATAATTCTAACACATGTGAATTTGTCCTTAATGAGTTGTGATTTCCCAGCACTGCTGCTCAGTGACAGATAAATGGTGTTAATCCATTTTTCTAGGGTCATTCCATCATCATTAGTCGTGCTGTGTGGATTCATTCGAGCTAAATAAATAAACTGAGCTGGCGCTGTTGTTTTATAGACCTACTCGGAGACATCTAGAATGGTCACTTTAAATCATTCCCCAAAATTAGCATGAGTAGCAAAGCTAATCCGTTTTCCTGTTTTACCCAGTTTGGTTTGAAATGAATGAGCTGAAGGCAGGCTTTTTTTTTTTTACACAGAGGGAGCTGCAAATTTGTCCTTTCCTTCAAAAATCTGGAGGAGATAGCTTTTTGTGGGTGTTGTTTTTGAGATTAGCATTAGAAAAGACTGACTGACAGGGTTCATGTTTGTACTAAATTATTAAGTTCAAGTAGACTTTAGACACTCCAAAAAGTGCCTAGAAAACTAGATTTGCAGTGGGATTGTGTTATTTTTGCTATATGGAAGCTGATTTTAATTTTTTATTTTTTTCTGTTTACTGAAATGCCAACGCTCCTGTAACTTTCAGGGCAAAGCCTATTCGTTTCAGACCAAATGTTTCAAAGTAAAGTTTCTCACAGGGCGACCTCTGCAAGCCACAAAGCGTCTTTTCATTTCCTTTCCGTATTAAAGCAGAACCTTTCCAAATGCCAGGAGCCTGACAGCCGTCGTGAGAAAGGAAAATCAACTTAAGCTAAGCGTCGCTCTGCCCCAGTTGTAGACACGTGCAGCAACCCGACTGCACTCCTCCAGCGGTTTCACCGCATTACACAGAAACGCTCCGTTCGTGTGACCCAATTTGCAGCCTCTCCTGTCCATTCATCTGCTCTCACAGATGCACTGTACGAGACTCAATAAGCAGTGGAACATTCATCACCTTTGACCGCTGAGGACCTTCAGTTATATCCTGTTGGCTTGCTCTGCGAGCCTAACCTCCGTAGAAGGGCAGGAACTCCATATGCGGTGCAGTGTGAGAGCAGCAAGGCTGACTGGCAGAAGTAGGGATGGATTTGAGCACCCATTTGTGGTTATTTTTTATGAAATATGTAATCAAATATGAGCTTAGCAGAATTTGTTTTTTCACTGAGAGTCGATTTAAATATTGGATCTGCCACATCTTCCTAGCGCAGTGCTTCTTCCGTACCCTGGAGGTAACTGAGATGTTCAGTTCAGCTTGTGTATCTTCATCCTTGTGGGGTTTGAATTCCTCTGAAAATGTTTTTTTTATAACCAAGATACATAAATTCTAACATAGGATTTTGAGATAGCTGCTGTTGCATAATTTTAAACTTTTAACAATTAGATATAAGCATCCTTTAATCACCTGTTTGCAGAAATAGCAACAAAATGTGCAGCGAATCAATTTGACACACGTCACAAACTAATATCTTAAACCAAACGGAAGGAAAACTAATCCGTTGGCAAGGGTGGATTATCGTGCTCAGATACCCCGGGGCAAAGATTTCACTTACTCTGCCAAAAGAGTGGGCCCCAGGGCCTTCTTTCATACTCCAACTTCGTTCATCAATAACATGCTGTTCCAAAGGGGTGCCCATTTTAAGATTTAATCAGGAGGGAAATGATTTGTTTTGGATATTATATTCTTAAAGTACTCTTTTTTTAAAGTAAGTTATTTATATATATATATATATATATATATATATATATATATATATATATATATATATATATATATATATATATATATATATATAGTGCTGCTTGAAAGCTTGTGAACCACCCCAACATGGTCATTGTTTTCTAAAGAGAAATTATAATAATCATGTGAAGTGAACATCCATATCTCAAATTGTAAACCAGACCTTCCAATTAAGGGACACAAAGAAATAAACATAAATGTTTTCATTATTTGTTCAACAAAAGTATTGCATGTCAATAAACAAAAGATCTGCCAAGTGCAAAAATATGTAAACTCTTTCAGTTAGTACCTTGTTGCATCTCCTTTTGCAGCAATTACTTCAACTTAACGTCTTCTGTAAACACAAACGAGTGTCTCACATCTCGTTTTGGGATTTTTGTCCACTCCTCCTTGCAGAACTCTGCCAGTTGAGTGTGTTGGAGGGACATCTGGCATGTACTGCCCGTTTCAGATCTTCCCACAGCATTTCTATGGGATTGAGATCTGGACTTTGACTGGGCCAATCCAGAGTGTGAATCTTCTTTCTCTTAAGTCATTCTTTGGTACTTTTGCTGGAATTTTGGGTCGTTGTCTTGTTTCATAATCCATTTCCGTCCCAGCTTCAACTCCCTGACTGATGGCAGGAGAGTCTGGTCAAGAATTTGTTAATAATCCTGGAAATTGATGGTTCCATGTATTATATGGAGTCGTCCAGGTCCAGAGACAGAAAAGCAGGCCCAGACTTTCACATTTCCACCACCATGCTTCACTGTTGGGAGGAGGTTCCTCTCTTTAAATCCAGTGTTTACTTTTCTCCAAACATGGCGCCTGTGATTGTGGTCAAATAAATAAACTTTGGATTCATTTATCCAGTGAATGGACCTCTGGTTTGTCCAAGTTTGGCAAAGTTTAAATGGGCTGCTTTGTTCTTTCTTGAGACCAGAGGCTTCCTTCTGGGAACTCTTCCATGAATGCCATGTCTATTGATATTTCGCCTGATTTTAGAAGCATGTACATTTATCCCAGACGTTGGCCTTTACCTGGATTATTATTTTTCTGGTGCTTCTTTGTGTAAGTTTTGAGGGCCGTCCACTTCTGGGCAGAGTTGCGGTGATGCCTAGTGCCCTCCATTTGTAAATGATTTGTCTCACAGGGGATGGATAAAGCTGGAATCTTTTGGAGATGGTCTTATAGCTTTCCCCAGACTGGTGGGCTTTCACCACCTTCTTCCTGGCCCTCAGAGATCTTCTTTCCTCTCTGCATTGTTGATCTGGTCTTTATCCCTTGACACAACAGTGGTTTGGTTGGTTTCCTTTCCCTTTTAACCAGTGCACCTAAAAACTTTTCCTAAGGATGTCTCACTTGATTGGTCTGCTTAATTGTTTACTCGAGCACTCACATGTGTTGCACCGGAGTCTTTTACCCGATTGTCTTTACCAGTGCAGTTGTGGTTCATTTACTTTTGCAGATGCTCTGATTCCATGTTTAATTTAGTCTGCTTGCAATTCACACATATCCCTCAAAACAAGCAGATGGAATTGGTGAACATTAACCTGACATTTCATATAAAAAAGCCTGGCCATGAGTAAATAAGAAAATCATGGTTTAAAAAAGAAAATTCTAAACTACTCAACTAGTTCACAAACTTTAAAGCAGCACTGTATATATATATATATATATATATATATATATATATATATATATATATATATAATGAAGTTATAAATCTAATTCAACATGGTTCCATTTCATATTAACAGACTCCCATAAATCAGACTTTTATAGAAGAGGAGGTTGAGGAAAGACTTTGTTCAGAAGAAGCTATAATTAGCAATTTGAAAACTTCCAAATGCGTTGAACTAAGAGCTCTTAAGTCTAAAATTCAGCTTAAATTTTGTTGTGTTTGTGGGGGGGGGTAAAATTCCCTAAGGTTTGTAGTTGCGCCTTTTATCATTTAGTAGGCCTAAAAGTCTTGTAGCTGTTCTGTTACTTGCTTTTTAATTACCTCGGATCGCGTCTGCGCTGTAGCACAAGCAGGGAGGAGCCTCTGTATTTTTGATGTGGAGCTGCACTGAACAACAAGCATCTGGCGCCGTGGCGGCAGCGACCAGCATGACGTCTTCTGACGAGACCCTTTAGATCGCTTCTCATCAGAGCGTCGCAGTCGGAGAGTACCCCGATGCTTTGCTTTAATCAGCCATCAAGTGTCACATTCAGGAGGCTTCAGTCGGGCTTTCATCCAGCCTCCTCTCTGGGTTTATACAAAACAAGTGAAAACACAGGGAGCTGCTTCTCTGCGCGACACCCTGACCTTGTGAAGCCATTGTAATGAGAAGGAGGAGAACGTATCACTTATCATTAGCGGCATGATTAGGTGCCAATGGGCTGTGCCTGCCGTAGCTTGATCCCTCCCCCTTGCAACAGTCCCCATAGTGGGATAACATATGAGATGACAACAGTTTCACACTCAGTTTCACACCTCCCGTGGTTCCATACGTCGCAGCAGCCGAATCACTCATGTGAGATTAATGAGAGAAGTTGAGGTGTAGTGAGACACTCACTAATTACAAGCTCACACGCTGGATTGTCACCAAGGGACGAGACAGTCGGCGTGTGTGTGTGTGTGTGTGTGTGTGTGTGTGTGTGTGTGTGTGTGTGTGTGTGTGTGTGTGTGTGTGTTCCATAAGCTCATTCTAAAGTACGTTTTGTTTTATTTAAAACATACCTGATCGTTTTCAGCGGGAGAAAATGAGTATCATCTGAGATTCTCTCCGGAGGAAATGCACATGGAAAGCACTTTATGGGAATAATGGCGCCACAAAAAACTAAATCAAATCATCAACTCAAGATGCCACCGAACAGAACGGGAACAGAAGCCGCCGTGTTAATTATTTGATTTCTTTGTGCGCTCTGGGCCGCCTGCAAAAAAACAAAATAAAAAAGAACAAAACAAAAACAACACAATGGAGTCATGACAGCAGATAAACAGTTCGGCGGCAAAGCGTGTTAGACGAGTTTTCTTTTTGCGAGCGATGTTACCTTTTTTGTAAGCACCTTTCAGCAGGCAGTCTTGCTGGACACCTACATAAATGAGAAATTCTATCACCTGGAAAAAAACAAGGTGATATTATGCAAATCCAAAAATCCAGCCTTCAAGAAGAATATAAAGTTGTTGTTATTGACAAAAAATTTTTCCACTGTGGAGCAAATTGTTGCCCCTGCTGAACAGACCCAGAGCAGGACCCATTATTGACTATCTATCTATGCATCACATTTAAAATTTGTGCATTTAAACTCGTCATTCAGCTTCTAATGACAAGTACATCTAACAGCCCAGTTTTACTAAATTAGATTGATTAGTGTCTGGTGGTCATGCTTATCTGTCAAAATGTTTGTGAAAGCTAGGGTACAGGTATTATACCAAAAAAGTAATTTAAGCTCAGTTAGTTTGGTGTATAAATACACATTTTTGCTAGAAATTCAACATTTTATGTACGTCTGAACTTTGACTAGGCCATTCCAATTCTTCAGACCAATCTAAACCGTTTGAACTTTTGCTGTATGGTTAAGTTTATAATCTGATCATCTCTGTTCGCTTATCATTTATATCCATGTAAACATACCCTTTCTCTTGTCTGGAAGATAGCAGGTAATATTCCGTGCTAGTTTTGACTCAGATCCGGGCTCTTGTGTTGAAGTTGTAGGAGATTGTGTTTAGGGTGATGTGCAGTTTTATTTCCACCACATAAACAGTTTTGGCGAACTTTTAAAAGCACATCTCATTATTTTCTTTCGCCACTGTCAATCTTCTTTAAAGGTGAGAGTTGTGTGGTATATAACAGAATATGTGCCGCTCCTCCAGAGTAACCATGGGGCTGTTGAGCTTTCCTAACATAACACCGGTTTAAGCTTTTCCATACCTTTCTCCCTGACCTATGTGCTGTCTTCCTTGGTCTCTTAGATGTTTTTTGTTCATGAAGGTTCTCTAAAATGCCTCTTTGGCTTTTACAGCTCAATTTTTACTAAGTTATTTACTTTTATAATCATGTGCTACTTAGTTGAAACTCAACAAACCATAAAAAATACACAGAATAAAAACATGTTAAGATATAGTTCTAATAGTGTCTCTGCAGTCTTTTGTTAGCCTTTATAAATCAGTTGAACTATTGAAGCGTGTTCGGCTAATGATTGGACTAGTAAACACAGTTGTTGAAGCCAAGTGTGTTGCAAAAGGAGAGTGACAAGCAGCTGTTACCATAGACAGATTTCTGTGAAATATTCTGTTACTGCGGCAATGAAAAGGGCCAGACTAATGAGAGTGGTTAGAGTGGCCTGTGGTGTTTCATTAAAACAAGCCGACTCAAATCAAAAGAAAAACAAAACTACAGCGGCTGTTAAAGGTTTTGGTCTTCATCTATTTTCGTTGTTAGCATGGAGATTAGAAAATTCATTAGCAAGTGCTTTTACCAATTCTTTTACTAATATATTTTATATTTTCTACCAATTATACGCCCATGAACTTAGTGCCTACTTCCAAAACTTGAATTGCTTGGAGATGATGTTTAGGTCTTAACACCTTGCAGGAAATTTGGACAAGAACAGCCAAAGTCAATCACTGTTTTAAGTCCGCCTAATTACGTTTTACTGCAGCGTAACAGCCAAGTTTTAGATTTTCAAATTAATATTTGTGAGATCTCCTTTTTAATAGCAGTTAAAATAAAACCAACACAATTTCTTATCCTGTTGGTCCTAATTTGGAAAATTGCAGTTTGGCGTTTAATGTGACAAGATTTGATATTTTATCTTTGCGTTTCCAGCAAGAAAACAGATCCCAAAAAAACTTGACCTTTCTTGTCATTGTGTTGTGCAAATTAAGTGAAAGTATTCAATAAGAAAATTTGTAAAAGCCATTACAACCTGCCAATAAGTCACTTGCAGCTCCGGAGTTATATACAGTAGGTCTCTCATCCAGATTAAACATAGCTATATGTATTATAGAGGAATTATTATTATTATCAAACCACCTTTCTGCATAAATAAAAGGACATTTGGTATTAATCTTCTATCAATATGTTTTCTTGTTTAAGTTGATGTTATTGTCATCTATTCTCCTTATAGTGTTTTAAACTCAAAAAGATGATAGACTAAATCAATTCTTTATGTGTTTTTTTTGCCATAGCATAGTGGCATATTTTTAAGTTTGATGTCACTGTATTTCCTTGGCTCTAATACAGTGATGTTAAAATGGAAGCAGAACAAATATGGACAGTAAAAGAAAACTTTGTTTTGAGGATTTTCATTAAATGGTTGTCCAAATTCGGGCCACTGTTGATTTAGGGTTGGGGGTCACGTTTTATCTAAAGGGCCACACTTTAAACACCTTGGCTTTAAGTAATTCAGTCAGTTGTTGTTTAGTTTTCATTCAGTTTTCAGCAGGAAGCTAAAACTAAAAACCACGGACGACAGAACTCCCACTTGTTGTTTTAGTAGCTTCTCCTGATAAAATAGAAACCCAACAGGAACGAGGCTAATTTAACATAAGAATATGACGATTTACATGCAAAAATGAAGAAGCTTCGAAAACCCAGCGCGTGCAGGACTCTTGTGAAAGCATGGCCATTAAGTGAAACTGTCCATCCGCTTATGTGTTTGATGTGTTTCAGCATCGCAGTGTGAAGTCAGGCTAGAGCAACAAAACGTTTCCGTGACGGTGGTTCCCCTCGGTTTCATTATTGCAGCTTTACACACTTTCAGGTAATGTTTTGATCATGCTGACTTTTACCTCCACAACACAAAGTCTCTGTAGTCACATTTCCTGAATACGGTGTTGCTGAGAAAAGCTTGTTTTTTTTCTTAGAGGGAGCATGAAAAGTCGAAAAAGCATTAAAAACAGTTGCTTGCTGTCGAGTCTTATGAGGAAGCTGCCTGTGTGTCTTTATTTTGCCCGAGACTCGCGTGCGGTTAAAGAGGACAACTTTCGGCTATTTATTTAATTCCGAGAGAGCAAAGAGAGAGAGAGAGTAAAAAAAGCCCTAATTGTCTCATTAATTACTCTCCGCATGAAATAATGACCGAGCCCTTGTGATCACAGTTCTTTGTTACTCGATAATGAAGGCAGAGGTGGGATGGCAGCTAGAAAACACGCTTCAACCTTCTGGGTTTTTTTTCCACATAGAAGTATTATCCTAGAAGAGAGAGAGAAACAGAAAATAGGACAAGTGAGAACAAAGGTAGGAGGAGGGAGACTAAAATAAGAGATTAATGAAATGCAGCATTAGCGCTGATTCGTTTCGAGCGGAAAATCAAAAAGAAAAGAAAGAGAGCAGCGGAGACAAGAAAATATTTTTGCCATGAAGTGTTTGCCAGGCCTTCTGGAGCCCACCCAGTTCTCTCTCCCGTCATCCCAATGCGGTGAATAGGCTGTTTAACACACTGTTCAGACACCAGGACGCGGCGCAACAACAAACCCAAATCAGCAGCAAATTAAAGACTCCTCGGGGAAGCAGCAGATTTTCATTAACGGTGTTCGGGAAAGCCAGGTTCACCAATTAAATGTTCTAAGAGAGGGTCCATGAGTCGGTTCTGCAGACAATTTGTCTGATTAAACAACTAAAGTGAGATTTCAGGTCAGTGTTGTTGTCATGGTGTTGTGTGCTCCTACCACAGGGAGCTGGTGACTCTAGATTAGCCTGAATATGTTAAAAGTGTCATAACTGTTTGTCTTATGCAAACCTTCAATAGAAGCTGCATTATTTGTGTCTTATGGCCTTTAGAGGGAATGCAGTTACTCTTTTCTGTCGTACAGCTAAAGAAAAAGCCGCATTTATCCACAGTTTGTGCATCTGGGTAATTAGGTGCTGATTATCGCGCAGCTGATCCGCTTAAGCACTTCTGCAGCAGCTCTTCCGAGGGCAGTGAGGGTCTGCCCTCTCTCTTGCTGTGCCCTGCCATGTTAAAGAAACCTCCTAACTGGATGCACAGCTCGCAGGCCTCTGCTGACATAAATTGGCGGAGCAAAGCAACTGTGTTGCGTTGCTTATTTGGTTTCCCAGCTGAACCCAGTTAACCTGAAGCAATGAGGCTAAATGGCTAAAGTGAAGTTTTAGTGTATTTTTTCAACGTTTTCGTTGCCTATCCGAATTGCACACGTCATTGTTCTACCATCAGAGGTCCTCCATCTTGTCGGATTGAGGCAAACGTAATGGGGCGTGGACGGGCAACCTGAGCTTTTCTCCCGGGAAAATAATAGAGAACTGAACGAAAAAGAGAGGTTCTTACTTGTCTGGAACATTTTAGCAATACAATCCATTCAGAATTCAAATATGAGGCTTAGGAGAGAGTTCAATTATAAAAAAAATCCAGTTTGCATTGGAGATGCAAGTTTTGCAGTGCAAATGTATTTTTAACCTTAAACTTTAACATTTCGTCTAGTTCCAAGAATAAACTTAAAAACATTTTCCCAAACAGCACGTAACCCTGGAGTGAGGGGAAAATAATACTTGGTTTTCAAGCTTTCTTACATATCAAATCTAAAAAAGTATAGCGCATTATTTTATTTTACCATGTGAGGTTTGTTGGGACTAGTTAAAGCTGCAGTAGTTACCTTTTAAATATTTGGTCTGTCTGTATGACATGACAATTTAATATTGGGCAGTTAATTTACACAGACAGACAGACCGATCGACCAGTTTTTAACTTTGAACTAGATGTCGTTTTGATAACACTTGGATTGCCTTCGAGTATATATTACACTCAGATGGGCCAAAACTGTACAGGTAATGTACTGGTTGCAGATGATTTCATTTAGGGGTAATGGTAAAACGGGGTATCAGTAAGAGCTGAATATGAAGGCATGCAGAAAGCGGTGTTTCTTCTCATTATACGGGTGAAGTGCTAACACAAAGAGCCTCACGCCAGTCAACCACTCTCTAGTCTGGAATCTAATTAGTTTAACAAAGGCACATTAACCTTATCATGGATTTAATGGCAATTAGATGCTTGTAAGTTTGCGTTCAAATGACTTGAACTTACACTTGATTATGAGGCTGATAAAAGTTGATGTGGAGTAGAATATAGAGGGCCCAAAAATTAAACATTTCTCAAGCGCACAGATGAAGAGCTTTTTTAATTTGTGGAAACAGTTGATTGCCACCATGGGTGACACAAGGTAACACAGCCGGCCTGCTCAAACGGGGTCTGCCGGGACAGGTTGTGACAGAATTGTCCCAGTCCATAAGCTGGGAGGCATTTTGTAACAGAGATGACCAGCGTGAAGTGCCAGAGCCGGTCTGTCGAGCAAATGCTCCAGCGTCCCCCCCGGCCATGCCAGCCTTGGCTCAGGATAGCTGGGAGAACACGGGCTTCCTTTTCCTCCAACGCAGTACGCGTGCGACTGAGGCTGCACTTCCACCGGGACCATGGAGGTTTAATTGGCCATATCCAGCGATGGATGGCTGTTCAACCTTTTGTTACTCATCGGAGGCGGGATGCACCGACGCTTGCTTGTTTCACAATGTGAGGCTGATTGTGGGGTCTATTAGAAATCAGCCTCAGGAGGACATGTCAGTGTGTTGCGACGCCACAGCTTGAAAGAAGAAGCTCCAGAAAGATCTGATTTGAAGAAGAAAAACTAAAGTCGCGCTCAGTGATTGCCCATTACATCGCGGAGCCACTAAACATGATTGAAAAACTGATCACACTTAATGAGCTCTCTGTATCCACGGAGACATCCAGTGGGAGATAATTGTCATGAATTATAAGCTTTTTTTTTCTGCAACATAAATCAAAGTTATAAATCCGGGGATTTATTTAATCGCAAACAAAATCATCACGTTAAGCAGATCCCTGATTGGATGGTGTACACATTGTTGACGATGCCAAGTTCCTCTTTGTGCTGAGGGTGATTGATGCGTCCAATGTTGGGAGGCCATACATCAAGTTAAAGATCCAAAATCCCTGTTTTTTTGTTTGTTTTTTCGTTAAACTGTGATCAGCAAAGAAACTCTAAGTGAAGCAGAAGCAGACGACTCTACACATCGTCTCATGGGATCATGCAGACAGACACGAAAGGATAAACGGGCCGACGGCAGGGAATGAAGGTAGCGTGCCGAAAATGAAACCGACTCCTCTCAAGGAGGGCTTCCTTTGCACATCACACAGGAGGTGCCAAAGTGAGCAAATTAATAAATACATGGCCGCTTTTGTCATGGAGGGTGGGTGAGTTTAGTGGGGGGGGCTTTTGACATCCCCTAACAGTTGAGAGTACGCTGGAAAAAATGAGTGATGCTCGTTAACTCTGACCCAAATCCTGCACGACAGTGGGAGCGGTTAAAACACGGAGCAGGCTGGGGAGTCTGGGTGACCTAGATAGCATTTGCTCTGAAAAGCAGCCATACATCACATTAAATCGCTCTTTGGTCCAACACAATGAGGCATATCTCTCTCATTGGTGATGAAAATTACATTCTGATAAGGTTCTTTGTGACATGGAAAAATATTTCTCCCTCTGCTGACCCGCCGGTGCCCTGTCTGAGACGGACTCTTGGGTAGAGTGCGCCTGCGCCGCTGGACCTGGGTGACATTATCAGAGTTTTGAGCGCACTCCAACTGTACCACTAGTCAGACAAATCCAAACTATAACCCACGGTGAGGAGACATCCTCAGTTACCAGCTGTTGATCAGGGAAATGGAACATGTCGGAGCTCGTCATTGATATTCCTTGGCGCTGATGGGCTGCACTCCCAGGAGCAGAGATAAGGAAAATTGTAGATATTAGCTTTTGCTGTAGTGCTAGGATGGTGTGCACTGTGCATGTTGATGCATATTTACATATATATTTGATGTTTGAACTATTATTATATAGTCAAGAGTGTTTTTAGAGTGGGTCTTAAGTATTTGTTGATTTAAGTTATTTGGTCCACTGTATCTACCTATTTCTAATCTATTACATTTTGGTCACTCTTTAGTTCAGCCTCCTCCGGTGAGTTGGATCAGATTCTCTGACACCACAAATGGTCAATCCCAGTCACTCTCAGACCTTTTCTATTTTAGATTTTGGTGAACTTTTGAAAACATAACATCCAGAAAATGTAAAACGTAAAAGCGCTCTTGAAGTGATATTGACAGTCCTCTGTGTGCTGCAGCCTCCAGCGCCACCTTTGTTGTTAGTCATTGCAGCCATCAGCATTATCTTATAAATAATACATTCCACTGTTAAAATACCAAAAGGTCTTGCCGATAAGTCATGTTTTACATTTCTTTTATTTAATGACCCTCAAATAACCATAATCATCAACTATAGTAAAAAAAAAATGAATTTAGTGCTGTAACAAGATCTCACAATTTTAAAATGAACATTATATCTCGTCAAAGTGAAGTGTGTTATAAAACGTGTTGACTGGCGGAATGTCACCAATTTCTAAAGAGCTAATAACATGAGCCCCTGACATAAAAATGTAAGTCTTACTTTGGATTTTTCGTGAAGTTGAGTGTTAAACGTCCTTTATATTTGATAGAAAGACGGATTTTTAAACACTGAATTACCATTTCATATGTACGATGTTTTAGCATTTTAACAAGCAGCACTAACAATGGAATAACTGCAGGTTTTAACCCAACAGCCTGTTGTATAAATGATTGGGACTCTTATATGGCTGTTTTGTGTTCACATGGTCAGCTGACGCTTCACTTGTGATTTAGACAACTAAAATGTAAAGTGTTACAGTGGCAGACATCCATCCATCCATCCATTTTCCAACCCGCTTATCTTTGTGGTAGTCTCAGGGGTCTGCTGGTGCCTATCTCCAGAGCACAATGGGCAAGAGGCAGGGGTCCACCCTGGACATGTCGCTAGTCCATCGCAGCCGTTCCTCTAATGTTCAAAGGCAGTGCTGCAAAAATTGTGTCTTGCCTCGTTCTTGTCAAAGACGCTGCCACCTGCTGGTCGAGAATGATTCATTGCCAAACTATCTGTTAACACTCACAGTGTTGTGAATTATTGATTTCAATGTTTGCTGGTGTTCGTGTTGGAGGTTTAAACTAAAATTTAAACCATTAATAGACGCTAGAGAAGTATTGTTTACACAACTTTAGCCTGCGTAGTTTGAAATAAAATATAAATAAAACGTACTACTTTTATATATAAAAAAAAAACTGTTCTCCAACCTGTGATAAAACCTAATTTTGGGTATGTGCCGGCTTTTTTTAAGAACCTGAAGTGTCTTAGAGGTACTGGAATAGATCTTCGAACAAACTTTTAACAATGTCACGATAACAATGTTGCACAATGTCACACATGGCAATGTGCTCTTGGTGCCTTTTTTGTCCTCTTTCTCCAACAGTGGCACCTCATGCTGCCAACAGAAGCTGCAACAGCCATGATGCCAGCTTGGCACGGCCCTTGTGTTAGCAGCGGATGATTCAAGGGCATTAAAAAACAATGCTGGGGTTTCCAGTTTAGACGACTGTCCCAGGATCCCCGCCATCGTTTGCTTTGAAATTGCCTGCCATTCGATACTCTCTGCTACTTCCCGTCCTCTCTTGCTGTTGGACCCATTAACAGGCCGTCCTCCGAAAATTTGCTTTGCACAGAAGTGCGGGTCACGGTTTATTGTTCTGTGTTTACTCATGAGCAGCACATAAAGTGAAAGTATTAAATGTTTCACCAGAGGTCTTCTTCATGGGTGGCCTCTGATCACAGAGCGTTAGCCGGATTCTCATTAAGGACTGATGATCCAGGAGAGATAATAACATCTTTGTTGATTTGTTAAATGCTACCAGCATGCTCAGTATGAGGGATTGCTGTAAAAACAACAATGCAACTCAAACTGCTGTCTCTGCATGCTGGTCCATGAGAAGTGAATGCTGCAAGTCAATGACTCGATGCAATCTACTCGGTTTCCATGGATAGACACCTTTTTAAGATAATCTTAATAATTAACTGGCCTGTTTTAATTGTTTGAGCCGGATTGGGTTGAATATAATTGCCTTGTAGAGTGCCTTGAGATAAGCTGCCTTCCATTTCATATGTCAACACTATAATAATTTAGATTTTTAACCTCCGGCTTAACATTTAATTTTTTTGTCTGTGTTCTTGCCTTGCAGTGCTGAGAGCTACAGACTGTGATGGGCCGTCAAACTGCATCTGAAGTGCTCCACCAAAGAATAATATCCACTTCTGACCTCCTCTGATGAACAATATTTGATTCAATCAGTGTTGCAGGTCTCCCCCAGGGGGATTATTCCTGAGCAACGGTTGAACCCTCATAAAGAGCATCAGTGGAGACCATGTGACACCTGACCTTCACGAAGAGAACTCAGGTACACTCCAGAGGATGTCAAATCTGATGTGAAGCCGCCCTCGAGAGGATCGTTCAGCTCATAATTCAATCAGCTCTTCGTGTTTTGCATGGGCTTGCTCGAACACAACGGACCAGCAGTGACACAGCATATTTATTGATGCTGGATCTCAATTTATTGAGGAGTAGCAGGCATGTCGCCATGGATTTGACTGAGATGATCTGCATCAAAGAGCTGCTGTGAGAAACACAGGAGGCGTGGAGGGAGAATCGAACACGGGGAGCTTAAGGAATTAGCTAGTGTGCTGCTAAACCCATGGTGGATCTGCTGTGAGCAGGACAAGGGACTCAGCGGTGGAGGATGTCATCAGAGGCCGAAGTCCAGTCGGGTGTCAAAACCAGCCAGCGAAAGGAGTCCAGGAGGATCAAAGGTAATTTCAATTTAAACAGAACAGCTTTCAAATGTCACTGAGAGGCTGGTGTCAGCTAATGGATATACGATCCAGCATGGGATTAATAAAGCAGTTTATAGTAATACAGTTAGTGATCGTGCAAGGTAAAAAGGAATGATCTTGAATACCACCGAGTCCAATAATCATGAGTAGAGATCTACAAAGAAATTGGCTCATGACTTCAATCAAGCACATTTTTCTATAACTGGCTTTGACCCATGACTGAAATTTAAGATTTACTGGGTTTTCTAGCCACTGAATATAATGTCTCAAAGCTTTATCAGGCCTCTTGGTGTGGAAGGTATTTAAAAACGAAGCTGGAAAAGTGTAAATGCTGCAAGAAGTTAAAAAACATGGTTTGGCAGTTTGTCGGGATTACACGCTGTTAAATGTTTTAGCAATGCAAGCCAAGTCAGGATGGAAAATGGTGCCTCTATTGACACTAAATGTGGATGATAAATGAAAGAGCAAAATCCTGAATACAGCCAGTTGAGTTGGTTGTTATCGGGATGCCTATTGGTGGACTATCTAAGAATGTGTTGCTGTCTAAGATATACACCCTGAGCAAAAACTTGTTGAATATAATGATATTAATAAAATGTGACAGTGAATGCATCAAAGTTATGTATCTCATCTGAGTTTTTTTCTAAGTAGATCTCAAATTATATAGGGAAAAGCAGGTAGGTAACAAACTGGCTCTTTTTGCTGCTCTGACAGGCATTCAAGATAACCAGGCACCTTGCTAAGGATGGAGTTAAATAACATACGACAACATGGAGAAAAAAAATGTTTTACTCAGTCAGGTCTGTTGAGAGCCTTCGTGTCTCATTTCAGGCATCCAGATGTAGTAACAGCTATCACCATGTTTTCCCCGGGTTCACCGGCGCTGGGATTCAGGTGTCACGGACAGGGTAATTCACACCATGTCGCCGTGGTGAACAGCATAAGTGATTTGATTGGAAAAGGCATCTACTGCACATTGAGAGCTTGAACTGGGATTGGATTGGCTATGAACAGGAAGACTCAAGAGAGGTGCAGAGTGGAATTCACTTTGAGGTCGACTAAAACGGCGAGTGTTTGCCTTCCACTTCGTGTCCTGTTTTCTTTACCTCATCCCTCCATCCATGAATAAAACCACTTCAGCGAGTTCAGTAGGTTTAGCTACTGTGATTTTGCTGTAACAAGGTCGTAGGGCCAGGTCCTCAGTGGCTCTTTCACTAGTTCTGTCAGATTGGTCTGATAAATGGCTTGGCTGGAGGAGGGCCCATCGATTTGAGTTAAGTAGAGAGGTGGGTGGAGTAGAGAGGTGCGGTGACTGTGCTGCCAGACTTACAAGAGGGGGCTATCAGCACAATGTATTAATCACGTGCGCCAGGAACCATTTTCACAAGGAGTAAAGAGACTATTTAGATTTATATGAATTGGATTTGGTTCTGGGTTCAGTGTGCATACAAAATATGTGAATGGAGATTAATGTTTAAGGTAGGCTCATTGGGATTCTAGGTTCCTTATAGGTGACGGATGCTATGCTGTCTCTGGTGTACACAGTTAGGGATGGGAACCGATTTGTATCGATTGAATTATTGATCTCATGTTAGTATGAGATGGAGATTATTCATCCCTTAAAGTGTTAGCATTAGTAAAGTAATAGGGACCTGGAGGAGTTTACCGTTGCCTGGGACAATGAGGAGGGCTTTAAGCTCTGCCTCAAGAGTCACTGCATCGCTAAATATGTTATAAAACTCTTTATATTCATTCAAATTAATTGTGTGTTGTGCATTCACATGTTTGAGCATATTAGATTTACTCTGCAAAGACAGATGGACATGATTCATTATTAGTTACCTCAAAGGCTTGTAGTCAAGGGTTTAGGGGGCACATACTTTTTCATTTCGGGTCAGGTTGGTTTGGATATTTTATGTCTTAATAAATGTATAAACATTTGTAAACTGCATTGGAGCTATGTTACCTTTATTGGTAAATTTGTACTATCAAAAATGACTAAATAGAGTAATAAACCTTTTTTCATAGATGTGCATACAGTATAAAGCAGGGTTTCAATTATTCGTTTGCAGGAAGTAGCAGCCCAGACTGATATGATATAAGTGATCTTTTCTTTCTCTCTTGTCTAAACGCATGAAGGACAATCTCAAAACAAACCTTAGGTAAAAGGGTTCCTTAATGCTTTCTGACTTTCCTGTCCTCATAACATACTCCCACAGCTAGTCTCTTTAAATAAATGAAGCAATTTAAAGCAAAAAAAAAGTTGAAGTATACTCCTAAAACTTCAAAAGGTTGAACTGCTGACAGAGGAAGATTGTGCAATGGTTAAGAATCATAGCAAAGTCTTTAACAACCCATGTCCCACTTTTGCTGTGCAGCTTTCTCTGCCGCTTTCTCTGTGAATGTTTGACATTGCGCTCTCTGCAACTGCTGTGTAGCTCAGAAGCAGTTCATCATTTAAAACCTTGCAGGACTTGAGCAAGCTAGAGTGTGTTGTTCTTAGTGCAAATGCCCTGCTCCCTATGGTAGAAGATAGAGGATGCTGTAGACTAATTGACAACTATTGTAGCACTTCCTGAAGAGTGCATGACAAAAGGTTAAGACATACTGAGACTGCTTCATGACCTTTCTATTGCACATAAGAGTCCCGATGATTCTTATGATCTCTGGTTTTCAGATCCTGTCCTCAGGTTCTGTACAGTGTTTAAAACGTGATTCCAATAAAAGGTGGTCCAGTAATCAATGTAATTCATTGATTTGGCCATGCGTTTTGAATCATTATCATGCTGGACGAATGGAAGTCTTGAGCTTGCTGGCACTAACAAGCTTTAATTTAGTTTAGCCCCTGTTCTATCAAAGGTATAAATATAGGACCTGATCCTTGACCAGAGGCCAATGGGAAAAAAAATTGGCCTCAATTTTACTTCATATTTATACCTGGATACAGGAAGTTGTGAATGAGTACACTAATGGATGTAAAAACTGAGATCAATTAAACAAGTATAAATTGAAATCAACATTATTCTGTTACATTTGTTTTAAAGGGACTTTTTGGTATAGCAATAATTTTTTTTCTTCCACTGAATAAATTGTCTCCAGTTAAATGTTGGATGTTGTTTATTCAAATTCAGTGGGAGCTTTCCTTACCGTCAAAAAAAAAAGAAAAAAAGTGACACATCTTTACCAGAGATGCCAACAAATTAGTCCAGGTTTTATTCCCCAACATTAGCTCAATGTGATAATTGTTTATTACTTAGCCTGACACTCTCATTATCGGTCCCAGTGCTGAAAACATTAGGGTGATTAAAGTAATTTAGAGATTAAAGGGTAAAACAAAGCCGTGGGTTGTAAATGTCAAACCACTCAGGCTGACCCGTGCGGTTTCCATCCAGCCTAAATTATAACAGTGACATCCCCCCCCAAAAAAAACTAGTCTAACGTTTCCTCCCACCTCACTGTTAACTGTTAAGCTTAGCTGCTCCTGACACTGCGTCGTTAAATGGATTAGAACTGAGTAATATACTCACCAATGAGTAATTACCCAGTTCTGATATCTGATGGATCCAATGTTTGCTTTGTTCTTCATGGAGTTTCCAGCTAATGGCTAAATATAGATTCCAGCCGAATCCTCTAATGCATCATGTGGTTCTTTTTTCTCTCTTTCTCTCTTTACTTCTCATGAAATTATAATGGGTATCAGATGAACTCAGAACATTAATGTGATGCTGGACACGCTCGCTCACAGGGATGTACAGCAGTAATGTCGGCCATATAAAGCTAAAGCTCCAGTCTGCAAATATACAGAACTTCCTTTCATGTGTGACTTTATGCCATCTCCATAGCAACTGTTGCTCTCCTACTGTAATCTCTGGACAAGAAACATTTCATAAAAGACAAACCAGAGGAAGACACAGATAATGAGAGGACCAGACACTGAGGCGACATTTAGACGAAACCCTTTTTTTGGATTGTCTATCTACCTAAGGATTGTCCACCTTCATTATAATCTATATTACAGGGAGAGTTTTGTGTGCTTATTTTTGAAGATTAGGTGCAATCAATGGGGTATATGCAGTTCACAAATCCTTTGCTTCTTAAATGAATCATAATTTTTCTCCACAGGATTATGACGGTAATCTGAGATAGGCCAAAATAAAAGCAGTCTTCCGCCCTCTTGAAAAGGTGTCGAAGATTTCACAACAGTTTATGCAATATCAGAACATTTAAATCATTGTAATGCTTGGATTGGGTATTTTTTGTTAGAATTCTTCTTACATGTCTAAAAGGGGTACAATGCGTAGTAAGAACAGGGCGTTTTAGTGTCCAACAAAAATATGAGGCATTGTAAAATTTAATAACGTAGTATTCTGGTATATTGGGTCTGTGTTTTTTTAGCCCCTTAGATTACCCCTTTTTTTGGAAATGCTTATGATCATTTCATTTTACCCCCAGGTAAAATGAGAATAAATGCTTAAATCTCACTTGTACCTCAATTTAACTATTCAATACTATCTGAAAACCTTATAGTTAAATAAATCCATTGATTTGGGGTTTTATGGGCCATTTATTTTACTGAGGGATGATAGAAATGATTAGGACACCTGATTAAACCAAAATAGCTGTAAGTAATCTAGTAATTAAAATCATTTTTTCTTGGAGTCACAACATAATTTGTTTACGGAAGACTATGGCTCAAATAGAAAAAAAAAATAGCTGAATTGACTACGGATAAAACAACATGCAAGGTGAGTCTACAACCGAAAGAAGGCCTCAGTTTTTCAAACCGAAGGATTGAAATCTAGATCATATTTGTTAGATTATTCATAGTGGACCGTCTCCTATCTCCATTTTCATTCTGATTGATCTCTCAATAATAAAGGAAATAACAAAATTTTAAAGGTTCACAACAGTGTCATTGATAAAGGCAGGAGTCTGTTTTGGGCCCTTTGAGGCTATTCCATCAGAGTGTTGTTTTCTACTGTTAATAAATGCTTAAAAGCTTTAAACAGCATCACCTTTTAAAAAATCATGATCTTTCCTTTCAGGGAACAGAGCATGATGAAGTTGATGGACTTCGGGGGCTGAAGGTTGCTATAAAGCTGGTTTGCTGTGTAAGAACTGGCCTTGCCATGCTTTTGGCATCCCTGCTGTTTCAAAGCACGCTTTGATCATGGCCTGTCAACTTCTATGTGGCTTTTTGGAGCTACATGCATCTCTGTTTGCAGAGACCAAAGAGTAAGATGAGATCGGATTAATTCAGTAGTCATTTGTCATACTGTAAAACCTCTTTCACACCTGCTCTGCTCTACTCTATCAGTCCAGTGACAACTGAATGTGCCAGTGGTATGTCTAAATTACCACCCCGGTGCTTTTGTTCAAAGATTTACGATGACAATCTGTCTACGTCAGACTTAGCAACTTCTATGTGTTGCTTTTAAAAATTGTGAACGTCGGCAGTCACCTCAGCAGAAAGAGATGTGCAGCACACAGGATCTTTCTGACAACTGACTTTTGAAGGATGCTGTAGCTTCTCGTCTTTTGCTGTCCTTGTGAGAAGGGAGAGACGGATTTATTATGACCTATAATTTGGTAACTTGCTGTTGCCTTGGAGTTGTTCAACTCTGCCATTGGTTCCGTTGCATGGAATGTTATGAAACAAGAAACGAATGACCTGTTAACATCAAACCACTCATTTGGCCCAGACTGCATAATTTGGTCACCAGGTAATTCAGACTTTGATGGATTCTTTTAGCAATCTCGAAATATTACTCAGCAGGAGCAAGGCAGTAATAGAATCCTTGAAGCTGCCACTCAGTTGTAGTAATTTCAGATTTATTCAACTCAGCATAAAGGATGCCTTTCACTGGATATTAAAATGTTGTTAAACTATACCTTCTGAATAATTCAGCTGATAATGATCTGACTTCTTTGGAGAACTTAACACAGTCAACCAAGGTACTATTACCAGTCATGAAGCAGTAGAAGACTATATATTCCACACCCATGATCCAAGTGCCTGTGCTCTATTTAGAAATAAGAGTCCATTAAAATGAACAACATTAAAGATGTGAAACCTGATTCTTCTACATATTATTCATTTTCTCATGTTCAGACAACAGGAAATGCGTTTTTCAGCATGACGACATCCATATGATAAAAATCTGAGTGATAATGGCTTTAAAATTTCACTGGATTTAATCTGGTCTGATGGGCTTTCTGTCTGGACTTTGCCTGGCTATTGCCTTGCTACGCTTGCACTTGATTCTCATCATTCTTCTGTGCTCTTTGTCCTATTGAGCTCAATATCTCAGGATGACCTTCATCTTGTCCAATAAGTGAACACAAAGAGGAGTTGTGAACAGTGAAGTTGAATGTTTGCAATCTTTTAAAATTGTTGTCTGCCTGTGGCTGTAGTGAGGTAATGGCAGTGAGAGGAAGTGTCCTTTAGTCAGAGTCTGCCGAATTTTGATCAAATAAATTCAACGCAAGAGCTTGGCACTTCTGTCCTGGCAGTGGGGGTTAGTTTTTGCAACTCACACAATTTTTTGCTAAGCTTCATCAAGTTGGCTCCCTTCACATAGATCACTGATAAACGTTTGCAGTTGGCTAAAATTAGACCCAGCCGTTTAAAACTTCAACAGAGTCCACGCCCCCAGTGAGCAATGATTTCTCAAAAGCCGAGGATCTGGACCCTATGTACAAAGAGAAGGGTCTAAGCATAGACTATACATATTCTCTTTAAGAAAATAGATCTTTTTGGCTGTCGCTTTCCCATCACAATTTGTTTTTCGATTTAAGTGTTTATTTTAATGTTGACGTTTTCTGAGACATCTGCAGTAAAATAAAGTGCATTAGCATGTCTAGTCAGGGTTATTTATTGGCTACAAAAGTTTTAGGGTTGGGAAAACCTAGTTTAAGTGAAATGTATTGTATTTATCTTTGAATACCACATGGTGTCTAGCATCCATTTAATTTTCCACGTTGACCAAATGACACGTTTCCAACTGTTTCATTATCTACAATTTATTATAGTAAATTGACAGCCTTGTGGAGCTCTTATATAAAGAACGCTCTCACCTAATCCTTTTTTGGCACATAGCAAAGCTCAGCTGGCAGTCGGTGACCTTTCAACTGCAAAAGAAAATGTGCCGGCTACTCTTTACGGACACAAAACTGCTTCAGCCATCACTCAATAAGCTTGAACCTTGATACTGTGCTTCATGCAGGAATTCTTACATCGGCGCAGTTGAATGAGGGAACATCAGCTGTTATTATTGTCAGCAAATGCATTCGCGTGTGTTTGCTGACCCTTACGAGAATTATCCTGTACACATGGAGGAGGCAGATGGTGGGGACAGATTTTCCATTCTCAGAAATCCATTTTCTTTATTGCTTCTTATAGGCATCTGCTCTGATGGGCCATACCTTGTTACTTTCTTTTTCATAGAATATGAAATCCTGTGTGCTAAGATACAGAAAATAATTTAAACTGTTGCATCTTTCATGTAGATAAATTAAATACGAGGGTGTGTGCTGTGCACTGCCAGATGGGTTGGGGGGGTTGACACCATGAGACACCCTCAGAAAGGTTCTGAGGTTAACCTGCCTCAATGCTTGCATCCCCAACAAAAACTTCTCTGTTGCCAAGTCCTTATATCTGGAGGGGCTCTTCTGACTCTCCATCTGTTACCATCTGCGTGCTCGGTGTCCCCATTCTACTGTGGCAAAGAAAGGCATTCAGCACTGTGATGAGAGACGGGCCCTGAAACAGTATGGAGCCTGGAGAACGGTAAACGCTCCCCTATGGTGCTCGAGCACAGCTTAAGTGTCATGTGGGTGATTATGCCGTTTCATTTGTATCCTTCTGACATCCTACATTTCAGTCTGAGCTCCATTTTTCAAAGCTTTCCTCTTTATTGTTCAGGTTTATCATCTTAAGAAATAGGATAAGGTTTACTACTGAGATGAAATAAACTGGCATTTAGATGCAGTTAAATGTGTATTTCCTTGAACCTTTATTCTGAAATCTAAAGGAAACAGTCATCAGATTTCACCAATTTAGTAAATACGTATCCTATTAAAAGATTTTCAGTATAAATCCAGCAGTTCTCTGAAGACCTCAAATGCTTGGAGGAGCCACAAAGCTCCGGCTTTAATGACAAAATGAACTTGACTAAATAAACAAATCCACATGTCTGTTCTTTTAAGCATAAACTATATAAAGAAAGTAATTTTTTAAAGACAATGGCCCATGAAGACAAACAGCTTATCAGTCTTTTCAAGATTCTTTCTTTTTAACCTTTTAATCTGGTTAAAAATCTTTAGGTTACGTTGGAATCAGACCTGAGCTTCAACAGCCACATCAAATCAGAACAGTGCCAGAAGTAGTTTCTAAACCAGACCTATTTGTTTGACCCCAGCAGATTAGACTACTGTTGACCTGCTAAATGGGCGTACTCTAAACGTGAAGCTGAAGAACATAATGTCGCTGCTCAAGTTTTCCCCAGCACCAGAAAATACAATCATGTTAGTCCAGTTCTCAGGTCTCTGTGCTGAATACATACATTTGCCTAGCCTTACCTTACCTATAGAGCATAGTGGTGGCAGTATTATGCCTTGGAAATTGTGGAAGATGGAGCTTAGTTTACCTCCACTACTCCTTGAAACAGTAAAGTTTCATCTAACTCATGGCGCCAAACTTAAACTGTTGGATTTACACAAATCATATTAATGTTTCAGATTTGTCTAGTCAAAGTCCAAATCTTGGATTCAATTGATAATCTGAGGTGTGACTAAAATTGCTTTTCACAGATGTTCTCCCTCCAGTGTTGCTGGGCTAATCTGTTTTTTATTGAAAAGTATGGGCAAAAATGTCACCCTCTAGAAACACGAAATTAGCAGGAAATCCCCTGAAACACTTTTGAGCAATAACTGCTGTAAAAGGTAGTTTGAAAAATTGGACTCAAAAGGGCTGAATACAAACATTCACAGATAATGTGTTACTTTGTGTTAGTCCATAACATAAAATCGCAATAAAATGAAGTGAAGTTTTGTGTTTGCATTGTTGGGGGCATAGAAACCTTTGCCAAGCAAAGAGTATGCACATAAGAGTACCAGGCCTGTAATGGCTGGTGTGTGGTGTCGCGTCCATTATATGCAGTGGACAACTCCTTGTCAGACAAATTGTGCGTCTCCTTTCCAGGGACCAAAATCATTGTGAGGTCCATTCAGCTTCGACCTCCCAGAAAGCCAGAGGAATATGTGTCACCTCCCTTCACACGTGCAAACACACACACAAACACACGCACACACCTTCCCCTTCTCGCCTCTTCGATCTGACAGTGTGCAACAACATGAAGCAGCATGCCCCTCAGCTCTTTAGTTTTCAAAATACGGCGCACTTGCTATTCTCGATCTGAACCCAGAGCACGTAGCACACGAGTTACGCCACAGAGCCAAGACTCTCATTCCCTATGCAAGGCCTAGTTTTTTGAGGATCTATCTGTGGATGAACATCAAAATCTCTCCAGAAGAAGGGAGGGCGGGGGGGCAATTTTCCATGTAAAGGAACAAAATGGCATGGAGCGTCTGGTTAGAGCTCATCTGAGAGAGCTGCGCGAATTTGGGCCGATTGTGTTTAAAATGCAAGTGGAGCAGCATGCATTTTGCATTACATTACAGAGTGTATAAGTCAGGAAGATCAGACGAGAACGTATAACACTTTGTGAATAGACTGTAGATACAGCAGGGGGGTTGGTTTGAACAACAGCAATCATCACAGCAGAAACATCTCCAGCGCGTCTGCTGGTCATCTTCTTATTCAGTCAATGAATTGTGAATGTCGGAGTAGAGCTGCTCCTTGGACACCAGTCTGTATGATGGAGTGTACCGCAGATCTCATGTGTACTTTTTTAAAATTCCAGGTATTGAGACCATAATAAATAATTTCCAAACCTTCTTCATAGTTAATTTAAGATACAGTATAAAAATTTACTTACACCTTTGGTTTTTTTTCCTGTTGCTTTTACAAAATATGGCAATAGAATTTGCAACAAAATTGTATTCAATTTTTATATTTATATTTGTAAAAAGCAGCTTTCACTTTCACATTAGCATTCTTTTTTCTGTTTGTTTTTTAAGTTCTCTGTCAAAATGGCCTAATTTTCTTGATCATGACTGATATCTTTAGAGCACAAAAAGTATATAAAACATCCAAGGCTGTGAATACTTTTTATAGGTTCAATACAAAAATTGTACAGGGTAAAACAAGAAAAAGAATTGCTATAGTCGGGTTGAAATTTTGCATTCCCCTCAACTAATACTTTGATAAAATTTTAGGATATAATTTTGACACAGAACAGGCCTTGCGGCATCTGGAACAAGAACACACTGCCAACAGAAGTACATGGTGGCAGCAGGATGATGCTGTGGTATAACGTTTCCTCAGATCAGCAGTTTTTTTCATGATCGAGCAAAACATTTAATATTAGAAATCAGTGAATTCACTGGGGTGATTGGAGAGCAAGAGAGAGTTCCCTTTTCAAACAGACCATGGGAAAAAAGAAAAGGTATCTGATGCACCACTGAGGGGTTGGTAATTGGCATCATTTCAACTGTCAGCGAATGAATCTAAAAGAAATCCATGACTTTTGTCCACTTCTCTAGTTTCTGTAGACGCCCAGATCTTTCAGGTTTCAGGGAAACTTGTATTTCCATTCCCTCCAAAGTTGTCTGTTTGGTTCCATTCTGAAGACTGTTTGGGCTACTCCTGGACCTCGAAATACTTGTCACAGAGCCACTCTTAACAGGATCTGGCAATGTGTTTCCCCCAATGATAATCCATCTTTAATGTTGTTACCAACTGAAGGAGGTTGTTGCCCCAGAATCTTGTGACACAAGAGTTATGTGCAGTTATCTTGTCGCATTAGCCGAAAAGCACTCCCAGAGCACAAGGTTTCCTCCCCAATGCATCCTGATTGAGATGGTGTTCTCGGAATCCTTCTTCTTACTCCAAACACAGAGAGTGGAGTGTATACTAAAAAGTTCTTGGTCTCATCTGACATCCCCAACCTTCTTCTACGCCTCCTCTGGCTCATCCTGATTGCTATCGTCTAACTCCAGAAAATGTAAAACATGAAAAATGTAGCAAATGCAGGACCTCAGATCTCAACCCAACAGAGATCTACAGCCGGTCAACTTTTGTAAACCAGATTATTTATGTTCACAGAGTTGAGATGTGGCAGGCTAATTGACGTCTTACTAAACGTGGAAATGAAATCGGTGTGCCAACTTATCCAATACTGCTTTTAAACCTATCCTATGTTTTTTGTCAACCACCCACATAGATTTGTTTGTATTGAAGATTGCCTGTAATAGGTACATCCACACTAAAAGTGGAAATGGTTCTGAATTGATCAATTAAAATCTCAGTTGCCTTTAATTTTAGCTTGGGGCATGCGTGCTCTTTCACTCGTTATCCACTGAGTGAGTAAAGAGCAGAGGAGTGAGTCTGAATCAGACCCAGGTTTGATGTTCACTTTAAGAGACTTTAATGACTGAGGCATCATCAAGCCCTCCCCCATCTTTTGAGAATTTCATCCTCATGCATAACTGAGAGGATTGCATATCCAAGACACGCTCTTGCATTTTTTTACTTGCAGAAGCCCTTTTAACTTTATAATTTTCTTTTCTTTTTATTTTCATTTGTAAAAAAGCGTAGATGGGTGAGGAGATTCCCTATGGTTTCATGCGACATAGTTGGAAATAGAGTCAATTTTGGGTGGAATAAGCTTATTGTGGTGTAACGCAGTTTTGGACTAGAGCCTGAGAGTTGCTGCTGGGGGATGTTCTACCTTGTCAACTTCATGTGCATGGATTAGCCAGTCTCTTAAGTGTGCTGCTAACTGATGGTCTCGTGACCTAGATTTGCACGAGGAAGAGCCCTAAATAAGAACGGGTAGAATAATGCACGGTGCTGCTATCCTTGATTTGAAATTTTACAGTCCCCTTGAGTGACTGCCTGTTTTTCCTATCCCGTAGAGGTTATAAGGGGTTGGTATACATTTTTGACGTGTGATATAGCACCCAAGACTCGCCTCCACATAATCTAAATGGTGCATCGGCAGACAGCTCGCTGACAAAATGAGAAAGGTGTCTGTGTCAAGGAGATGTCAGGGTGGCTGCGGAGACCGAGTATTCATCACTGACGAAGGGAGGGAGAGTTGGGGAGCGTGTCCTAGACCAGCCAACCACGCTATGGTGACAGCCCTCCCATCCCACCATGAACCCACCACCACCCAGCATCCCTCTCACGGGGAGGGCTTAGGCTTATTGCGGGTGTGCGCTTGACCGAGATAATTCCTCTCAATAGGAACAAGTCAAGCTGGTTTGTCACCAGCAATAGCGCCCATGGGAACCACAGGGACATGGGTGCAGTAGAGGAGCGAGCATTTCCCCTAATCCCTTCCAGCCTCTGTCTTTTTGTTTTGTTTTTTTGTTTTTGAATCCCCGACAGAGTGTCATAATAGCTCACAGTAGTGTTTTTCCCATTTGGTCCAGGGCTTCGTCCAACTATATTCCAATTTCAGGTTCAGTCTTCTCATCATCTTCTCTCTGTGCATTTAATTTGCTATTCACTCTGCATTTCCTATTCCATAAATATTTATTCTAGGGCACACACGCATACATACACAGACAGGTCCTATGATAGCGCCAACATGGCGTGGGACTAAACGCTGTCAAACATGAAACAGGCTCACACATCCTAATTTCCTGTATTCACCCTTAGTTTCTTTTTTTTTTTCAAATTTTCTTACTGTCTCACTACAGGTCAGGACCGCACGGAGGCGGGGCTTATTAAGCGTTTCCGCGGAGATGGCGTGCGCTACAAGGCCAAGCTGATTGGGATTGATGAGGTGACAGCTGCGCGTGGGGACAAGCTATGCCAGGACTCCATGATGAAGTTGAAGGTGAAGATTTCTGTATGGATTAATGTCACCTCTCTCTCTCTCTCTCTCTCTCTCTCTCTCTCTCTCTCTCTCT
>JAVLVB010000022.1:793292-822721 GCA_032876305.1 Orestias chungarensis
CCTGCTGGAACAAAGAAAAGCCCAACCAACTAATTTCTCGGCTCCACTTAAAATAAAAATAAAAATAAATAAAACTACTGAGGGTTATGTTTGGCACCAAATCATGGTGTTCCCTTCATTTTGGTTCTCTTCCAGAGAGCTGTTTTACATTTAGCCCTTCCTATTAATTCGAAAAGATTTACGTATATATTTTTATGTGGCCTCCGAGGCAAACTGGCTTTCTAAACTGAGACGCTTTGAGCTGTATATGACTTAAGTAGAAAATCCCCTCCACGCCCCCAACTTACCCCAATTACTCTGTCTCCTCTGTGTTTTCTCGTGTCACTCACTGACTGCTATTTTTACAACAAAGTCCGTGCTGTTACACTTGTGGCACATGTGCAAACTGCGATAACATGACCCAGATAATGTTTTAGCAGGCTACTGTTTTTTGCAGATTGTCGCAAATGAATCAGGTCAAATGCAGTTCTGTAGTAAGAAGCAAGAAAATAATCATCTAGATAAGAAATCATTGTGCATTTTCTTCGAAAGTATAATACTGTAGGTGGACACTTTACCTTTTTCCACGCAACAACCCTAAATTCTAATTTAATCCAAAGAGTGGAAAATAGAGCAAATTGTGCCAGGATTTAACCTTGTGTCACAAGTGCACATCACCCCCTTTGGAAGCGCATTCAAGCTTTTTCTAATTAGCCGACCTTAGGAAGAAAAAGCTTGAACTTACAGTCACACGTTAGATTGTATTTTTTGTGTATTATAACCGCATAAATGCCTTAAGCAGCCTTTTCTAGGATCAATTAGTAGTCATTTAAATGAGCACCAGAGGATACGTCACATTATTGATTAGTTTACGCAGCTTAAAAGCTAAACAGAATTTCACTGCTACTCAAAAACAACGAGGCGGAAATGAGTACAGAACTGACAGTTGGTATTTTACATTATAAAGTGTTTTTTATTAGCAGAAGCCACCCAGTGTGGTTAGAACAAAAAGGAAAAATATGCCAAGCTTTTTAAATTGTCAGTTGATTTTCATGAGACGATGACAAATCAAAATAAATAACAGGTTTGGTCCTACACTGCGGTGTATCAACACAATGCGTATACAACACACCAAATATAGACAGATTTCATTCTTGGACACTCAGATGTCCAACGGGAAATCTCTCAAGATTAAACATGAGTAAACAAAAATGGTTAAATAGGAAAAAACAATGGCAACAGTCTGTGCTGTATATTTAACACAGAGAACAAAAAAATGATACAAAAAGAGGTCTCCAATGACTACGTGACTTTTGGTGCACCATGGCCCTTTTTTCATCTCCTGTATTTTGGGTTCCCCTCTGTGTTTCTTTCCCCCAGCTTCCTATTTACCTACAAGTCACACACGAAGAGCTTCATACTGGTTCTTCCTCAGGGAACACCTCACATCCAGCTAAATCGGGCCTAGAAAATCCAACTTTTGAGATTGTGCCAGGCCCAACATGCTTCCAAGCAGGGCATATCGGTGTTAACATTCTGACTGCACAAGTCAGCAATAGCTCAAAAGATTATTCGTGGTGTCTCTGACTTAATTTTAAATACCTCAGTAATACTGACACTTGCTGACTGAATTGTCTTCCTTCAGTAATAATGTCCACACAGAGTTTTTTGTTGTAGTTGCTGTTGTTGTTGTCAACACAACCTGTGACAGTTTAGGTAGGATTTGTTTGTTTCCAACCTTTAATTAGGGTAGGTCAGGAGTCAAATCATCAATTTTTCAGTCAACTACCAATTTCTTTTCGTATCTTTAGAAACAACATTTATAAATGTTTCTGTTTTCTTCATGGCAGCATGATAGCTCCTTTAACTGACCAACAAATTCATCTTCTGTTTATCACAATCATTGGAACAAATTAAGAAAACCCTTTATCATATATTTTAACCTGTCGTAGCAACAACAATTTAGTTACATTACCTCCTCAAAAATAAAAAATAAATTAGAATTAGGATATGTTTAATCAGATTACCTTCTTAGTTTGGCAAGAATACAATCAATAATTCCTGGAAAGGTTATGCTATCTCTGATCATATCATCCATATGAGCATTATCAATACAAAACCTCCAGGACAGTATTGACATACAGGGCCGGCGGGAAAACAGCATTACATTAAATGTGGAAATCACACCGAACCCTGTAGAACAGCATGTTTTTTTTTAAATACAGGTGCTTTTAAACAATTCAATTTAATTTATTTATATAAGTCCAATTTAAACCACATCATCTCAATCCATATCAGAAATTTTTTTACTTAAATTATAATACACACTAACTGACCCCTTGTAATCAACATCTTTAAACTTTCCTAAATGACCGTACAAACAAATATACAGGTAAGATACTACCTGCTCGTAATCTTCTACCCCACTGGGGTTTCCATCAATGGTGCATTGTTTACATTTAGGGTTTGGGATGGACCCTAGAGACTCAACTTAGAACATCCACTTAATTATGGTTTGTTCTGATCTTAAGTTGTATCTAATGTAGTCTCAAGTCAATTAGTGAGGCAAACCTGATTAATAAAGTGTAATTTCTAATTGACTAAACCAGTTGGTTCTTATTGTCACATACAATAATGGTACATCCTCTTTTGGGGTTGGGAGAAATTATGTAAAAGCTGCACATGGATATCTTTGTAGGTGACTGGGTGTAGTAAGCATCTTCGCACTGGCTTTTATAGAGCTTAAATGTATGAGAAGCCCAAAAGGAGAGGCAGTATAGCCAGAAGGCAAAGCTTCAGCCATAACCTATCCCAGGGGATATGTCCAATTAAACAACTTTTTGCTGCCTTGATCTGACATTTCAGCACTGCCCTCCATATAACTCCAACAGTCACAAGCCAAGAGCCAGTTACAGTCAATGGAGCGGTCGATGCAGACCTGCTATTATCTGGACCGGGGATAGAGGAGGGAACAGGTATGTATTGAGCTGCCTCTCGCACCATTGGGAATAATCCACAGAATGGAAAAGCCGATGGCTGACTGACAACACTCTTTAGATTAGCCCACCTACCTCTTTCTTTCTTCCTGCATCTCTTTCCTACCCTGGTTGCTTACTCAGCTCTTGATCCTTCCTTTTTTGTTTGGCTTGTTGCATCACACTGTCTCAGCTCTCTGGTTTCCCAAATGAAAAGACTCCATGCGGTGTAACCGTATTCATTTCTTTTGTAATCAATACAAAACGCTGATGGTTTTATCCAAGTTTTGATAGGAAAAGTGTTGTGTGCTTTTATATTGAGCCACCCTGATTCAAAAGTTTGTAAAGCTATTTTTTGCTCCAACATGACTGCATGTTGGGTTATGCCTCTACCAGGTATCTGTATCTGGAGACCTAAGGCTTTTTAGAACCGGCCTTTGTCTGAGTCGTCCTAACACATAAAAAGGGTTTGATTGAAACTGTATTTTGTAAGTAGCTATTGTCTGAAACAATTTCTGCATATTCACAATAATTTAGCTTTTTGTCTTCCGGTGTAACTCTTGTATGTAGCTCTACCCATCTTTCATTCAGTATCTCTTTTAGCATGATCCTACCACCACATTTAATAGTGATGTTGTGCTGTCCTTTCAGATATTCAGTATTAGTATTCCTCCACATCTTTTGAACTGCATGTTTGTCAAAAAGATAAATTTTAGCCATGAAAAGAACTATAGACTTTCCAAAGACAGTTGGATACCTTTAGGGATGTCAACAACAAATTATAACTTTCCTTTCACTTACCCTGCAGTAACTCACTGTCACATAAAACTACAACTGGTTTGGTTCATACCTGCAGTGCAGAGATCCATGTGTTCTGAAAACTTCAAGTCTATGCCTGTGTCTTTTTCCTGTGGAGTGCCTCAAAGTTCAATCCTCAGTTATACTATTTTTTTACTTGTGTCATCTCCATTTAGTGTCAATTTGGAAAATCATCCAATTTCACTATTGAAAATGACTGTTAGACATATCTACCTATAAACCCATTAATAAACAGCTCATGCTCCATCCAGTCTCTTTTAAAGTGCTTCCACAACATTACAGATTGATGGGCCATATATTTTGGAGTTCTAATAAAAACGTAAGTGATTGCTTTCAGTCAAAACAGCAACTCAACCTCCCCTCTTCACCACTATGGTGATCTAGAACCATATGTTTAGCAACAGGTTACAAACGTTGGTTGATTCCTTTGATTCCGGTAAGTAGATCAATAAAAAGGTCAGGTGTGTATGCAAAAAGGTTTCCATCAGTTACGCCAGGTTTCAAACCTAAAAACTGAAGTATGTTTTTGTAACTGGTTTGCAGCATCAGTTGCCTTCATAAATTAGTAACTGGATAGAAAAAAGGGCAAAGAAAGAAAAGGAAGACAACCAGCTAATACCCTGGGGTTTAGGAATTCAACTGGCAAGAATTGGGTTAAGGATTTTAGTCTCCTTACGTGATATTCATCCTTTACCGCTGAGCCATGCAGCGCCCTAAAACAAACGTTGTCAAAACATGATCTGAACATTTGCCTTCTAGATTGTTGCATTGAATTAGTTTAATTGGTTTAGGTACTGTACAACACTTTAGTTAAACAAATACATAAACTTGATATGTGTAAAAGAACGTTAAGGTTTTTTGGGTGCAACTTGTTAAAATGTCGAAACCGTTTGCAAGATTTCATTCTCCATAGTGAACAAATAGTCAAAAAGGTTTAAAAGTGAGAGTTTGGAGGTAGGATTGCTCTGCAGCACAGAGAAGGTCATGCTTTTTTTTTCTAAAACCAAGCTGCTGCCTTGTCAGCCGCAGCCTCTGCACATAAGGCAAAGTCTTTCTTCTCTTATCATCTCCCCGCTTTTCCTTTCTTCTCTCGACAATTTTTCTCTCAGGCACTGTTCAATAAAAGGCATGTCAAGCGCACAGGTTGCATCAAATGGAACACGGTGGAAATTTTAATTGTTTTCTTTATCGGAGACGAGAGTATAGGAGAGAGAAAAAAAATACAGCTGCAGATACATGGGAAAATCACAGTTCAAAGGCTGGGATGGTTGTTCAGTCAGCACTATGTGTAAAGTTGCTCGAGCAAGCTGGTCGGATGACGACATGATCTATTCAGTCAGCAAATCTAACCTTATTGTCAGTAGATGGTGTCTGCGTTTTGACTCGTGAAATGCAGAAGACCTACTTTCAAAGGTTGCAGCAATAAGATTCATAGTACAAGTTGACCTGTGAGAAAGAATCTTCATGAATAGGCAGAATAAAGAGTTTTTTTACTCTGGAGTACCTTATACAACTCTAACAACCCCAACCCTTTCTACAGAAATCCTGCCATTTTGTGAACCTTCTCAACCACCCCACTCTCAACCTCGCCTGTGCCTTTCGGAGAAAAAGGTCAACTCCCTTTCCTTTCATCACTTCATTGTCTCATGTCACAATTTCCCCTTCTGCTACCTACAGGGTATGGCTTCGTCAGCACGTTCCAAGGGGGAGCACAAGCAGAGAGTCTTCTTGACGGTCTCGTTTGGCGGGATCAAGATGTATTGTGAAAGATCAGGGGTGAGTAGTCAATGTGAATACTGTGAGGAAGCAGCCAGCTGCTGCCGGCGTGAGCCCGCTGTATAGGACATCCAGAGGGCACGAGCTTGCATGGCTCACTTCACAACAGTTGCCTACGTGGGCCGTCATCTTAAATAACTGACCAACTGACTGGCAGCAGTCAAGTCACAATTCAAATCAACCACTCTTATGTTTAATGACATATTAATTACGGTTGTCGAAAAACTTCGTTTTGACCTAAATTAAGAGATTTGGAACCTGATAGGGCTACAGTCACAAGTTGAAGTACATTGTCGACTAGCCCATATAAGAAGTTGAGGTATTGGGAACTTTAGAGTGACTTTGGGGAGAGAAGTCATTTTTCAGTTGGAAAGTCCATTAAACTGATAACCCTTTTTCTTTATTCCAGTTCCACTGACTCATACCATAATATTACCATCACCATGCTTATCTAGTGGGACAGAGTTGCTGAATTTGATGGTTCCCCCTGGCCACATACATCCACCACTGCATGGCCTCGCCACTAACCTAACGCCACTCGCCACTAACACTAACTAATGGTTGCCAAATCTAGCCTATGTGGGCATCAACAAATTAAAGTGTTTAAAGGTGTCAGTGTTAGATTTCTATTCCAAAAGGTGTCAGTATATGATAGGCTTTAGCCATTGTTGATCCTAAGCTTTTCCTACACATGCTGTCTAGTTTCTTTTAACTTCAGCTTGACAGCTTGGGACAGATAAGTGAAACGTATTCTAAAAACACAAACACCCCAAATACACAACTGGACTTGGAAGAACCAGGCAAAGTGAGTGATATTCTTTAGATCTAAACTTCTTTTAATCGTGTTTAAAGCCAGGCTAAGTCATGTCGCGAAAGCAATCAGCAAAACTACAGTGACGTGTGATTAGTTTCCGCGGAAGGATCGCCTTTCAGGTTCTTTAGACTCTGGGCTACTGGATGCAATGGTATTTTCTGACTCGGAGGATTGCTGTATTACAGGATGATCCAGGAACTTGGATCTTTCCCTCCGTCCCAGCTAGACGGCCCTCTTGGCTCATCAGTGCTAACCGCTAATTAGCTCTCAGTTCCATCCCTTAATGATCATTGCTGCTAATTGTAATTACACAATGGCTCCGCCTCAGCTGTCTGTAGTCCTAAAATGATAATTATGCAACAGTGAGTGTCTTGTGGCTGCCAGCACCCATCCGTCCACCAGTGGCACCCCACCTACCCAAAAGAAAGGCCTCACCTAGGGTGACTTTCTGTGTTTCCACTGAAATGAAAAAGAGCATTTACCTTCCATCCCATGACCCAAGAGATCGCTCTATTCCGACAGCCTCATTTGTTGTTTTAGAAATCATGTCCTCTAATGCTGTTCCTTTTATTTACTGATTACATGGCTGTAAATAACTCTGAATGCGCCTCTACGGGATATTTAGTCGGAAATGTGGATCGCTCTTGTTCAGTCAGCAAAGCATTTAGATGGAAATGCTTTCTGTAAAGCTGACATGATTCCGAGCTGTATGGAGTGCACTTGTCATATTAGTTTTGTATTTAACATTAATCTGGAGCATTACCGCTGACAGTCCCCATGAAGAATTAGGTAAATATTCAAATGAAAGCTCCTCCCTGGTGCTTAAGCTCATCCTGTCTAGTAGACTAGCAGCATATGGGTGTGTCTTAGTGACACCTGAATCCCTGTCTTTTGTATAAGCCTGTTTTCTTTTTTTATTTATCAATTTGGAATATCCTCATTCAGTTAGTTTAGTTTTGATATTTTATGGCAGCGCAATCATTATGTAACCTGGTTATGCAAGACTGCGCTTTAGTAGCTGTAGTATCACAGACGTGAAGTTTCTCCCTTCTTTCAGCTTCAATGTAAAAATTTTCTGGTCTTGTACAATTTACAAAGATATTTAAAGTGTCATAAAAGAGTGGAGCCCTTTGTCATCTATATCTTAAAAAAATACAGAATATAAACTTAAACAGGGGGATGTTAAAGGAGAAGAAGTCAACTAATGTGGCTTTCTACACCTGCAATGATGCCTCACCATTCTGTCCTTCAGGTGCTTCTGCATCATCACTCTGTCCATGAGATCAGCTACATCGCAAAGGACACCAGGGACCACCGGGCCTTTGGGTATGTCTGTGGAAAGGAAGGCCACCACAGGTTTGTGGCCATCAAGACTGCACAGTCCGTAAGTACTAAAAACTGAACATTTTCATAGTTCTTAGTGCAAAGGAATAAAGCAGAAGTCAAAAATGTAGTTTATTATAGACACGTGCCATGACGGGTAAAGATCTTTTTATATTTAGCCACAAAAGTAATTATATATTTTATTAGGATTTGTTTTAATAGAACTGGGATCTGCAATTTTCGTAATTTTCATTCAGTCCAAATTAATCTTTATTGTGTTTAGAAGAAGAAAGGACTTTCCTGTGAGTGTTGGTATTTATGGGAAAACTATGCTACAAAACCATGTTTTCAACCTTAAAGCTTGAAAAATAGATTTGAAAAATATCACAAAAATATTTCTTGTCATTGTGAAAAGGTGCATTTGCTATTATGTCTATATTTAAAAAAACAATTGGGTTCTTCAATTATTTTTAGCCAAGGTTGTTAAGTTCAACCCTGGAAGGTTGATGGAGCCACTTATGAACCATGCAGACCTTGATTGTCTAGTTGAAGAAACATAATTTTCCACTGATTTTACAAATAAAAATCTAAATCATAGGCCATGCTTTCTTTACTCTCAAAATTACAAAATAAATGCCAGTGCCCCCTACACCATTCAGGAGCCAGCTAATAAGCCAAAAGCATCTACCTGCTTGGAGTTTCATAAGTATAAGAAAAATTCAGTTGTTCTGTGAAGGCCTTAGAGGTTTATGCGAGAACACAACTGAAAAAACCCAAGGCCGTAACTTTAGTTGCATAATTAACTTTTCAGAAGAAATCCACCAATACTGCTGAATGAAAAGAAATATGAACCTTCTGGCTTGCATGAAAAATGCTATTTTACTAAAAATAACAACTACTACTGCAGGTTGCCCTGAAAATAATCCCGATTGGAATACGTTTTGACAATACCATGCTTTTGTGACGGTGAGACTGAGACAGAGATTTAGCATTCAGCAGACTAATAATATTAATATGTAGGAACGCAGCTAAGGGTTTTGTACTAGGAGTTTTGGTAAAAATAAATGTTTTTTTTTTCAGACACTTTAAATGTGAGATTGTAAGAGACAATAGCATTTTTTGTGTAGTCAAAAGAACATATGTTCTAAAATGTTTAAACATAAGTCTTGAGTTTTTAGCACTTTGTTAGAACATTTTGACAACAAAACTAACATTACGAAGTTGAACTTATTAACAGTCAAATTTTGTCACATCATGTTTCATTTAGTATGCATGCTCAGTATGAGGGATTGCTGTAAAGTCAACAACAACACAAGCCATTGTTTCTGCCTGCTGATTCCAGAGGAGTGCATGCTGCAAGTCAATGACTCGATGCAATCTGCTGGGGTTCCTTAGATTGGAAACTTTTTCAAATTGATTTGTTTAATTGTATCTTTGATTTTAATTGATTTTCTGTGAAGTGCCTTGAGACGATATCTGTTGTAAATTGGCGCTATATAAATAAACTGATTCTTGATTCTTGATTCTAGTATCTTTTTATTGTATTTAAAGCTTGAGTTATTACCTGTGATTCGGTATATGAGGATGTTTTCACAAACTCTATTTTTATCATTTCTGTGCTAAGGCTGAGCCTTTGATCCTTGACCTGCGTGACGTCTTTACGCTGATCTATGACATTAAACAGCGGGAGGAGATGGAGAAGAAGGCTCAGAAGGACAAACACTGTGAGCAGGCAGTCTACCAGGTAGGACTCGGACTTTGGATTTTTAAACACTATCCACTTCTAAACAGAAAATTTCAATATATTTAACTGAATTAGATATTCAGATATAAGTGTTGATGCCTGTTGACTTTGTGTACGTGTAAAGACTCGGATTGATGTTTCCTGTTTGTTCCTGAATCGTATTTTTTATGAAACTGAAGAAAAAAATGTGTCATTTGCCCCTCTTCCTCAAACACAGACCATCCTTGAGGATGAAGTGGATGATCCTGTTTACCAGGTGGGTCACTGGGCACCACAAGCAGACCCAAAGCACTGCTTACTTGGACTGTTTTTTCTTGCTCCACTACGAATAAAAACACATTAAAGGAAAATCTTTAGTATATTGCTTCTTTCTCCACCCACTGATCTGCTTGAATTAATATTTCATAATATTGCACCATTCAGTAATACACAGTAGACCATCCTTGTGAGCATTTATACTCAACCATTCAACTCCCATTTTGCCAGTGCGGTGTTGTAAAACCATATTTTCTGAGTGAATATGTGTCAGTGTTTGGATTTCCTCCAAAGACATGCCCCCCGCCCCCCACCCTCACTTCCTCCGACTGGATGTTATCCCACCCCCACTTTTTGCCCTGCATTTATCTTGCTCAACATGACTTTTTTTTTTTCCTATGTGTTTGCTCACACTGAATACAGACAACACTAACTCTTATTCTGAATGCTATGTTCAGTGGTACATTCGATCGCCCCCCAGAACACCTCTGGTCTTTATTCTTGATGTGTTTTTTTTATTAACACAATCTCATTCCATTTGTACCTTTCAACTTTTGTTTATGCTGGTTGAAAAAAAAAAGCCTGTCCGTGAACAGATCTTTTGACATTTTTGGATGTATGATTTATTTATTTCTATGAGGATTAACTCCATTTTAGTAAGTAACCTAAATAGAAAATCTGCAGCTGGACAAATACTGCAACAAATTAATGCTCAGAACCTTTAATTTCTGGATTGTATTTTGTTGAGATTTAAATAAAAGCCACCGGTGAATTGAGCACATCTCAGTACATATGATGATTCTCTTACATTAACACCTATGACTCTCACCTCTGTGCTAAAGTGTGGCAAGACAGGACGTGATACTGGACTCCAGCCTTGGAGCCTTTATAAATGCTTCTGCATCAAAGTAAGGACTCACTATCGACTACTAATACACATCACTATATTGAGTCAAAAATAGGGAAGTCTTTAAGAATCCCTATCCTAAAATCAAATATGGCTGCCGCTTGTTTATTTGATTCTTTGTCAAATTAGTTTTATCAAATCCAGCAGGAAAAAAGTATTTTTTTAACATGTGATTGCAGTGTTTGAGGCTAGTAGTACAGGCTTGTGGTGTCTTTGCCAAGGAGCTCTTCTGTCGGCCAGCAGTTACCCATATCTCCCAAAATGTCAAACTAATTTACTCCTTTTCATTTCATTTTTACATCACCTTCAGTAAATTTACAATAATGGCTTTTTTTAGGCAAAAAAATGTATATAATAAAAATCTGAAGCAGTTTCTACACTAGAATTGGAGCATCACATTGCTGAGGTTGAAGGCTAACCCTCAGCTAAAACCTCCACATTGCCTTGAACTATTGCCTGACTTGTTATACTTGTGCTCTTTCCTCTTCCCACCTCACTCTTTTTTTTCTTCTTTTTTCCTTGCTTTTTTCCCATGGCCCATTTTTCACACCCTTCCTTTTCCTAAACTCATTTCCCTCCCCACTCAACACCATACCGGCTCCCTTGTGCTTTCACTTATTCTGTTCATGTCTCCACCATCTCTCTGTTTTATATGCCATCCTCTCTCTGTTTACATCTCTATCTCATTTTCTCTCTCTCTGTCCTTCCCTTTCATTATTTTTTGCATCTCTATGCCTTGCCCACTGATTCTGTTCTGTAGTATATAGTGTTTGAGGCTGGACACGAACCCCTCCGTGGCCCCCAGTCAGAGGAGAGCGTTTATCAGGTACAAAGACAAATTTTGCCCCATTTTTTTTCTCCCTCTTTATACCTTGTAATAAAAAGATAGCAGTACTCATGGTATGGCTGTGCCCTGAGGGTAGCTACAGTGTGCTGACTGTTTTTGAAGTAAGCTATTCACAAGTTTAGCTTAGAATAAAGAAATAAGACATTCTGTGAAATTTAGGAAAGCAATTACCTTCGTAACAATAATTTAATTTAAATTAAAAAAACTATTTGTCCCATTTAAAGACGTCTTTCTGCCACTTTTTTGTTTCAGACCATTTATCAAACTTTAAGATCAGACAAGAATAACCAAAGAAAAGCGAAAAGGCAGTTTTTCAAATGCAGATTTCAATTATTAAAAAACAAAACAGAAACTACCTAACCAACCTGGATATTAATCAACCCCAGACTTTCAGAATATATTATTCACTTAAATAGATCATGTCTGACGACGTAAAGAAGTCAAACAAAAGCAACAGATCATTCCTAAGTTTTCGATCACAAGCAAATGTCTTAACATCAATCAGTCTGGAGAGGAGTGCAAAGACATTTTTATGGCTTTGAAATCTCCAGTAAACCACAAAGAGAGGCTCTATCCACATATTAAACAACCAGTGAATGTTTCTGAGAGTTGCCAGATTATTTTAAGAGCACATGAACAATTCAGCCCAAACTTTACGGAGGGACCCAGGACATCGCCTAAAGTAACACAGACCTTACTTGCATCATTTAGGGTGTGTGTGTGTTTCAGCACATTTTAGAAAAAAACAAACAACATCTAACAGTTTATGATGCTGGTGGTAGAATGATGGTGTGAAGCAGCTTCACACGAGAAAGGATCAGCATTAATTGATGTAACCATAAAAGTCGCGCTCTCTACCAGAGAGTCAACTACTAAGGTATCACAAAGGTTTTTTTGTCATTTGTTAGATGGAGCTGCACATGCACTTATTTACATTTAGGCTGAAAGTAGTTTTTTTCATGTGGACCAGGTTGGATTATATAGCATTTTCCCTCACAAAATGGAGACTCCAGTTTGTATCTACGTTAATCTTTGTCTGATGTTAAAAAGTGTTGATAGAAACAAATAAGCAAAAATGAAAGAAAACCGTCTGGGGACAAATACTTGAGGCGCCGCATATTTGGCTCATGTCTAAAGCAGTTTAAGAAGTGTTGAGGTGAACTGTTTAGCTTGAATTTAACCATAGCCTAGGTTGTATTGGTCTTTTTGTATGTCCAACACCATGATCTTTCCAATTTGGATCTTTTTTAAGGACAAGATAGAACTCCAGGGACTCATGGTACGGTTTAATCCCACCCTCTACCCTCCCACACCCCCAATCGTCTTTCTTCCTCCTGCTATTTCTGCCTTTCTGAAGATGAAAGTTGCAGATGGAGAGAGAGAGATTAATCACTTGCCATGCCATTTGATCTCAGAGTGAAGCAAGATCAATAGACTTGGGGGAGAAACATAACTGGAAGTTAACCAGTTGAGGGAGCAGTTGAAGAGGCAAGCAGTAGGGTTAAGAGCAGCAGATAGCTTGAATAGCTGTGTGTGTGTGTGTGGGGGGAGCCCTAGTTGAGGTATTTTCATATCATCAAATGAGACAGCACAGGCTGTTGTTGAATAACAATAGGTTTTCTTAATACACACTGAACCTCCTTCAAGCTCTGTTTGCAATCAATATCGATTTAGGCAGAATTGATCCAGCAGCACCACTGTAGAATTTACATAATCCTCCGCCGCTAAAAGATAAAAGCGCATCGAAATTTGAGCCTGGATGGAAATTGATTGGACTAGTTTTTTGTTATTTTAACAAACATGTTCTCAGCTTTCGCACCCTCCTGTGTTTAAGTACTTGGCTAGTGAAGTGAAAGTTAAAAAGGTGTTGATCTGTGCCTACCATATCAATCGACATCTAATCTAACGCAGGTCCCAACCAGTCAGCAGAAGGAAGGGATCTATGATGTTCCTAAACGCCATTTCATGACTGTAGGTGTTTTCATTATTTACTTTCTGTTTTTCTTACTTTACTGCTTACAAACCTCTCTTTGGGTCCCTCTTAAAGGGAGTTCATTAAGCCATGATTTACTTAGATCACAAGATTTTTCTCAACTTCAATAACAGTTGTAGTGTAAGAGCTTGAAAAAGTATTCACACCCCTTGAACTATGTTATGTCACATGACATCTAGAAGCCTCAATCTATTTTACTGGGATTTAATGCAGTAGACCAACATAAAGTAGTGCATAACTGGGAACATAGCAGCCATGCAGCCCTTTTTAAGGAAACTGCAGGGCTGGTGGCGAGATAATTTGAGCTATATATATAGAGCGATTCTGAAAGAAAACCTGTTTTCAGCTATCAGCAGGACATCGGTAAACATGCAGCTAAAGCTACAATCCATTGGTTTAGCTGAGGTGTCCATTAACAATGTTGTAAACTATGACCAAAGCTGATAAAGACACCAGCAGCATTTTTAAACTACCTAAATCTCATGTCCATAGATGAGGGTAGGAATGTCTTAAATCGACAGCTTAGCTTCTTGGCTCAGCTCTCTCTTCAACATGACAGACCCGTACAGTGCTTGTATCACTGCAGACGCTGATGATGTCAAAAGGCAACCATGGCGCAATCCAATACTCACCTGAAAGAAGTCTAACTTACTGCCAGCAATGCGAATCAAGTTCTGACATAGGTCATTCAGAAATGTAACATCCTGTGTTAAGGTGCCTGATACCCCATACTCCCGGAAGACCTGTCAGAGGACTCTTGGAGGAAAATGGTTGAACGGCTTCTACAGGTTCACAGAGCACATTTAAAATGGCTGTATGAACCACCAGGTGAGGGTGTAAAGCTAATCCAGTGTTGAAATGCCAGGAAATGCCAACCCTCATTGGCTAGCAAGGTCCCACAATAACTGTGGTCAATAATAATCTAAGTGCCAGAGATTGGAGAACTTGACCCAGGGGCCCCAAACTTCACTTCCTCGCTTGAAGATGTCCCAACAGTGTTATGGAAATCATTGAAGCACTGCACCACCTGCCCCTGAAGTTACGGTCAACAGAACATCATAGCCACCATAAATGGTGTTGGTAGTGCAATGCTTCTCACTCCTGAGAAGCTGAACGGTGGACCAGAACAGCCTTGAAGCTGTCCCGAAATCGTTCTCTACTGCCTCACCATACCCCTTCCCAGTTTTTGCCTCAGCAATCACTGTGCCGATTTCTGCTTGGACAGCCAAAAGTACGAGTTGTATAGTTTCATGTTCATAATAAAATAAGCAAATTTTCACACAGGAAATGTAACTTTTTCCCACCCACCTAGTACAATTTATGAGTTTTGGCGGTTTTTAGTTGGCTGTAGCGGGGCCAAATTGGTTCAACGGACTGTAAAGGTCAATGACCCCTGGTTTAGATTCAAGTCCAGAACTTGAAAACTAGTTTTGACTGATGCTCTTCATCCACTATTAATGATAATGACAACCTTTGGATAGAACAATAGTTGCAAATGTCAATCACCATTACCTTGTGTTGGCCAGTTTTGGGCACCAATAACTTAAGGGTTCGTTTTGCTGACCTTAAAGCACTTCAAGTTTACTTAACTCCAAAACAGCCAAGTAAATTAGCACTTTAGAATTTATCCACACAAAATGTTTATGTTATTAAATGATTAACAGAGGAATTAGCTGAGCTAATAGTGGATTAGTCGCCAATCACATGAAAGCTAAATAAAAGGCAAAAAAGGTTTGTGACTGACACCTGAAACAGTTCCTGGGGTTTGACACTACTGCACTAAATGTGGGAAGTAAGTTGGCTAAAAACAGAAAAACAAGTTTCTGTGCTTGTTTTTTTCTAATTATAATGTGGCTCAGTTAAATCTTGAAGAGTTAAAACCCTCACTTTGGTCAAAAGAATCCATCTGTAATTACACAGAAAATTCGATCGGCCAGCTTTGTGTACAAAATTCAATCTTGTGCAGTATTAGATACATATCATAACCAGATGGTCGTGACAAAAAAAATCTGTTTGCCAGTCCCATCGGACTGGAACACCGGCTTGGTAGATTACGAAATGGCTGTGTTTGTCTTCCTTTGGAGGGGAAAAAATGAGAGGTTTGTAGGTGGAAGGATATTGAGTTATGTTGCATGTTGTGTTGTTTCATATACATTTACAATAAGGGACAAGAAGCACCAATAAAAATCGTTGCCTTTGCATAGAATAGATTTCTCCTCTGCTTTTATCAAACTGAAACTGGGTTCAACGTAATTCTCCATTGTGCATTGATAGTGCTGCTTTATCTTTAAAAATAAATTTTACCTAACATTCACCAATAAGAGGGAAAAATAACTGTTATTAGCATGTTTGTGGCCCAGCTTATCAGGCAGATAAACTGTATCAGCCCTGTTGCTATTGCACCTAAACAGCCCATGACAGTTTAGGCAGCAGCGCTTTCATATCTCTAAGTGTTACTGCTTGTCTGTTCATTCAGTTAGAGCTTTTTGAGAGCCCCATGCGCCTCCGATGTGTGTCAGCTCTCTCAATGGGGAAGACCTCTGTGTGCAATCTCTGCTCTTTTTTTCTTCCTCTTCCAAATTCTGACTCATTCTGTGCCCCTCAATGGTATCACCGTGCCGTACAAACTGTAACCCCGTTATGTCCAAGCCAATGGGAGGAGGACATAAACTCCAGCAGCACCACAGACTGCTGCCACTCCTGTTTTGTTCTTTCTTCTTTTTTTAAGTTCGACCCTTTTCCTGTAATTTTGTTGTAGCATGATATTCTGTGTGTTTTGTGTGAACGTCCATGCTTTTAAATTCAATCACTGTCTGCTTGAGCATGGCTCGAACCATTCCATGCAGCTTTTGTCATTCCATGTTTATAATCTTCACCTAAAGTGCAGTGAAAATGGTTTTGCTCCCTGACAGAGTTCTTCTGCTTTTGCTTTTTTTTCCACTAAAAAAGTTATTTTATATAATCAACTTATGATACAGTGGACCTCCAGCTTTCATGGGTGTTAGGGTTCATGGTAACTTAAATCCATGAGTATTTAAGACCCATGCTTAGAACACCTACAACAGTCGACTTTGATGTTGTGCGTTAAAATGAAGGAATACTTTGTACGTTGTGATTAATTCACATCTCAGCACAACAGCTAACATTCACAGTTTTCCTTATGTGTGCTCTTGGGAGTACATCTAATCAACACCAAGGGAAAGAAATGATGTTCCAGAATTGGCTGCTTTTCAAACACAACCAATTCTAAATACTACATATTACAGCATCCTAAGCTGCTTCTGCTTTTAAATGTTTTAAATATGCCATACAAAAAAATTTGGTAGAGCCAAATAATTCATAGGTAAGTTGCACACAAAAAAGTCAGGGAATTGGTGCTCAATAAAAACTGGACCATGAATAGAGGGAAGTCCACTTCATCTGAAAAAGATAACCCGAGTAAGTACAGAATTCAAATGCTGTTTATAATGACAACAAGTTATTCAAACCAATCTGATGTGAAAGTAGTAGTTGCCTAATAAATCTGGTTATTATTATTGGTTCTTGGTAAGGATTGCCACCAGCATTTACTTTGCGGTAACAAATGACACATTCTTACGTTTTGATTATTCAATTGAAGTCCAGACTTGTTTTAAGAAATAAAAATCATTGATGAAAGTGCTGATCTACTAAATAAGCCTAGTCCAGTTGAGTTCAAAATCAGTTGGCTGGACACTCGCTATTGAGAAGTCATCCATGGCTAGAAATGCCAAAACCGTCTGGTTTGTATGGTGTCATTCTGAAGTGTGGTGTCACTTCACAGCAGACGTCTAATCATCTTTTATAAAAGTATGTTCACCGTTGTTCGAAGCTCTTACCAGTTGTGGATAAAAGCTCTTACAGTGGCTTCACTGAGGTTTTAGAAACAGTTCGAAATGCCTCTAGATTCATAAATGTAATTGGTTTTGTTTCTTGTCTTATTGCTTTTAAATTTGTACTGTTAATGAGGTCTTAATACCTAATGTTGTCAGAGAAGTTGTATTTCAGTGATTATTTGACCTGAGTTTACTGATAATAATCTCATCAGACATGGATATTCATGTTACATTACTTGATATTTAATTTGATGTTTTTTTGACAAAAAACATTACAAAATGAAGGAGAAAAAAACAGAAGAAATCTCTGTGGGGGTTAACACATTTTCATAGCTTTAGAGTGAGTAGACCACAGAGGGGGAGTAGAGTCGGGGGGGCTTATTTCTGTGTATAGGGTGAGGTGGTTCAATGGTCTTGGTCTGGTGGTTTCCGGAGCGTCTTCTATTATTTGTGGAATTAATCCCGCCCCTCTGTGTCTGTGTATCCTCTCCTGGAGCTAAATCTGCATGATATAGAAGCCCGTGCTCTCAATTGGCCCTCTCATGATTGGCAGACGTAAGAATATCTAATCAGAGCCTGTATAGAAACCAATAGCCTTTTACTAACTCAATTATAGGCAAGCATGAAAGATTCATTTTAGATCCATTAGGTGATAATGAAATGAGGGGATAGTTGATTCATACCATCCAAACCACAAAGTGTTTTATATGAATAGATTTTACAGCCCACACCAACCCAGCCACGCAACCACCGCACACCATGAAAAAATAAAGCTGTCATGAATCTAAGTTTTCAGGTCCTGATGTATCAACAGACTTTTCCCCTCTTTTCATGCCCCCCTTGTCGTACGGTTCAACTCACAGAACATCAACCACTTTGATCTTTTTGGCGACATGTCCACCCCTCCCTCGGTGAGTACCTATCGCGAAACCCGTAGTGATCTAGATTATTCGAATGATCTGACGGAAGAAACCCGCAGATCCAAATCAATGTGACTTTCAGCTGACTTTGATAGAGGTGACATCCGTGCACGTGTCTTCCCAGATGCCCCCGTCACCTGCCAACACACTGGACCCAAACAGGAGCAGCCGCCAGCAGCAGGCGACCCACGCAGAGCTCTACGCCCCATTCAGCCCGACCTCTATGCCCTCAGGTAGACGTTTCAAGTTTCACCCATAATACAAATTAGTACCTTCCATTGAAGCATATGCAGTGGATCAGACTGATTGATACATCTTATCACGTCAAAAGAAAATGAATCATAGGCAGGGAAATTGCTCAAGATGTAAAATAGGACAGAGAGAAGAAAGAACTGCATTAATAATAAAGGGCAACACAGGATCAGTAGCTAAAGGGTTAGAGGCTACTGATCCAGGAGATGGGTGTGCAAAGGATTAAGCATAAAATAAAGAATGTTAAAGACAACTCTAAATATCTTCATCAGATTGTCAAAACATAATAGAGTATCTTCAGTCAGAGGTCATTGCAGTACAGCTATGGCTGTATGTTGTCCTAGTTTTTCAAAGTTGGGATAATGTGCTTTTGATTATGTGCATTTGTGTATGCATTTTTAATCTAGGACAGAAGGTTACCTTTTGGTCAAATTTGAACAGAATACATTATTCTACATGTTTGCTGTTTCGCCTGCTTTGCTTGTGATATTTTACTAACGGGACTTCTTGTGGATTTTACTCAGCATCTCCTTTACAATCTTTAGTTTTAATAGAATGACTAATAGTAAACAGATTCCCCACTCTGAGCCCAGGATCTCTGCTGTACATCTACAGTTAAATTTGACCTCTTTGCTGTTTTTCTGGTTAATCATTCCCTGGTCTGTTGAACTTTTGACTACTGTAGTTGAAATATTTATTAAGATTCTTAAAGCTGAATTATTTGGGTTTATTTAATTATTTTTGCCCCTCTAGGTTACATGACCATGGGTCCGGTTCAGGCCGCTCAGTGGGCTCAGCAGCCATTTCCCACCCAGGCTCAGACTTTGGCGTTCCCCATGCAGGGCCCCCTCCAGGTGGCTCAGGTCCTCCCTGGTGGTCAGCCGATCATCCTGAGCCAGGCCAATATTTTCCCTGCCACTCAGCAGCAGTGGGCAGCTATGGCAGCATACATGCCGGCCCAGACGGTGGGAATGGGGGGCCACCCTATACCAGCTGCCATGCTCCAAGGCTTGGTACCCATGACAAGCATGTGCCCCCAAGCATGCGACCTGTCAGTGCCCTCCTCGGCCATCACTAGCCCTCAGCACTTTGCCGATCCCGCCTTGCTCCAGAGGCATCTAAGCCTAGGGAAAGAAGAACTGGGCGTCGACTCGGATGCTGGTGAGGGTCCGTCCACTTTGGGAGCAGCAGGGACAGGACTTGGTGCTGTGTCCGCCGGGTTGAGCCGGTGTGGAACCCCAGGTCTCATGAGTGTGCCTGACACGCTGGCCTGCAGTCAGCTGCTGCCACCTCAGGTTGCAGCCAACCAGGAGGAAGAAGGCAGCTGTAGTGACCTTGATTTCTCAAGGATGACTTTAAGTCCAGGAACATCCACCTCACCATCAACTGAATCACGTAAGTTTTTTTGTTAAAGTAAGATTTAAAGAAGTATCTTAAAAGCTGGATTTCTGCACATGTTTAAATAACTAAATTGATCCAAACTGCATTGAAACCTAGACTGTGATCAACCGTGGACCCGATAAACCTGTTTTTACCTAGTCAGGCGGAAAAAGATTCTCTACCTCTTCACACATCCTCTCAGCAACTCCCGTCCTCAATGCTCAAAGTACTGCAACTTTTAAACCTGTTCCTGAATCAACACACGTGAATAAAACTGCTGAAGGATTTCCTAAGTATACAGTCAAGTTTGCCAGATTCCTGCTGATGAACTGAAATTTCACGCAGATTTGCTTCGTAATATTGTTCTGTTAAAAGTGCTTTTTGGTTTTTGAAGCAGAATCTATCAGATTTTGGCTTCGGTTAGCTGTTCAATATTTATCTGGAGTTTTGCGGCACAAATGCAAAAAAAGTATGTGTTACCTGAACGAAACACACCGTTCTGGTAGGGTTTAGCATAGTCTACGTTTGCATTTCCTATGGTCAGACAGGAAATCCGCCATCATAGTTGACTGGTTGTCAAGTAGAAATCTAATACTTGTTTTGATGACTTCATGAACTTAAGACACTTTGCTGAAGTCTGCATATAGGGTGAGGTGGTTTGTCCTCTTAAAAGGTTGGTTTTAGACCTCTCTTAGCAGCCTGATCTCTGTGAAAGATGAACAAAGGACTAACCTACTAAACAGTTGCTAAAAAAACACAGGCCTTTTTATCACACATTCATACACCAATGAAACAATTAAATTATTCCAGAAACTCTAATCAACGTAAAAAACCCAAGTGTAAGTTAAGCAGTTATATGAACTACTGAGGACCACAGGTATTTGCAAGGGACTGCCTGTTTATATAGCATAAATGTACCTTTAATTAAAATTGTTTGAAAAAAATAAATAGACATACGTAATAAAGAAGGCCGTGTAAATAAGTTTGTTTATTTACACAGAAAAATCTTACTCTATTTTAAATTCCTTCAGGAACCTTAAATCAGAAAGATATGACTACAGCATTCAACATATTGTTCCTAATTTACTCCCTGCGGAATCATGCTATTAGTGCCAAAGGCAACACCAGAATTTGTACTAAAAGCAAATGTTGTAGAGCAGGATTTAAATCAAGTTCATATAAAAACGACATCACCAGATTTTTTAAAATCAGCCTCTAATGTAAGGTGTTTTTTTAAAACCTCAGATAGTGCAGTTGGCTTCTCTGAAACAGACCACAGATTATTACCTTAAACATTAGGAAATCCAGCACAGTTTGTAACTTAAGGAGACTAACAGCTTAAAAGAACACTAATTTTGACGCTAAATTCTTTACCTTCATGTTATCTTATTAAGGTGGTATTTTCTCTTCCATGCGTCATGCTGAATGTACCTATACATGTACCTTCCTCTGACTTTGTTTTAAGCCTTTAACTGATATTGTAAGAGGGTTTTAATCAGCGTGACCTTAGTTATGATGCATTAAATGATTGTGAAAGGTCAAGTTTGGAAAAGGTCATGGCTAAATAATCAACTTTTGCTGATCCTCTGTCAGCCATTGACTGGAGGGACTTATAATATATATATATATATACACACACACACACACACACACACACACACACATGGCCGTGTTTTGTCCCTCACCAGCATGCTTTGAGATGAAGGAAGCAGCTGTCATCTGAAGGCTGACGTCGTTGAATGCAGACTTGCTTAAAGGTCATGATCTAGATTTTGATCTTTCATCTCATCTTGTCCCTGGACTTTTTCTTTCTCACCCCTTTCTGTTTGCAGCGACCACACCTACCCCGCAGCAGAGCTCGGCTTCGGACTGCCCCCCCTCCCAGGGCAGTGACCCCGCTACGGATCACTCCCCAGTTGACCCGGAGGGACCCCCCTACAACGGCAGGGAGGAACAATCAGTAAGTACTCGCCTCTCCCTGAAGCCACATCTCCTTTCATTGAGATTCATGGATTTGATTCTCCAACTGAGTGTTAACGCGGGGTGGGGGTTGATGTATAATGACTCCGTGCAGAAAGTTGTGTGATTAATATGGACGAACCGGACTAAGGTTATTTACATCGTGGAAAAAATGTCAAATCAATCAGACAGTAAAGGTCAGACATGAATTAAAAGACTTGATTAGGTCGTGTAATAAGGTGAAATCTTTTAGAATGATTACAGTTCTAGTTTCGCTGAACATCTGGGAAAATCCAAGTAAATACCCTGATAAGAGACGATCTCTCTCTCTCTGTTCCAGGGTTCTGATGCTGCAAGGTCGGATTCGCGAGTGCCAAGCAAAGCTGCTGAGTCTTTGGATCAGAACAGTCCACAGAAAGACAGCTAGAGGGAAGCAGACAGCGGAGCCGGTGAGCATTTCATCACCGCGTTCCTCCTCTCATTTCCCACAGTTATTAATCAGCTGTCTTCACAGTCTGACGTTTGTTTCTCTACTCCCCTGCTCTTTTTATACTGAAAGCCATGCCACTTCCTTTGCCCCATTCTTTTCCCCATAACCCCCTTTTTTTTCCTTTATTGGCTTTATATCTTCAACTGTCGGTTTCTCTCCCATTTCTAATGTGAATGGAGGCTCTGCTGCCGACTGCAGCCTTGATGTTAATCAGTGTAGGAAGATAGAAAGGCACCACAGTGGCCCTTGGTGGTAAAATTTTAAACTACACTAAAAAGGTATTCTCTTTTCTTTTTAGGACATGGAAGCTCTCGATCTTGAAACTGGAGCATCTGGGGGAAAAACAAGACATTCAAGGGACTGTGACTACACAGATTAACTATTGTTTTTTATAACCTTTAAAGGATCTTTCTGGCTATCAGGGGAACTGCTTTATTTTTTCTCGAGAGGCCACACACTGTATGTACTCTATTGCTCTCCTCAGCATGTCCAATCAAATAACTCTTCAACCAGGAAGTGACCTTTTGATCTCTGACTTGACCCATGAGCATCCGTCTGTTTCGAACTGAAATCGAGGATGAGATTGAAACGAAGTAATTGATGCAAACTACATTTTTGGGGGGGAACCATCAAAGAATGGTAGCGTCAGAACACATGTGGGCTGCCACTGGGACCAAACAGGGACTGTTCACAGGACGTTTCCATGACGCCGCTGCACCGTTTCATCAGTTTGCATGGACAGGCTGTATCAATCTCAGCTGAGGGGTCTAAAATCAAAATTAAAAACTATGATGCTTTCTCTTTTATAAGCTGTGAACTCTTAGGTGGTGACCCCACAGTCGTCGCAGACATCGATATGCTAAGGCGTCAGTGTAGAAATGAAAAATTGCCAAACATGTATTTTGTAAATAAGAATTTTTTTCCCTCCATGCCTCCCTCTCCTAGAACCAGAGCCTCTGTGCCATAAGAAAGCACTCTGCCTCTCGGATGCCAACTGTGAAGCAATGCTCCACCAGCATCTCCAGTTTTACCATCTAGAAACTTTTTTGTTTGGAGCCATATTTTTATTTCCAATTTCAAAAAATAAATAAATAAATAAATACAGGTTTTTTTGTTGTTTTTTTTTGGCTTGGGGGTGAGAAATGAACTGTGAATATGTGTTACATGTCCAGTCAGAATAAAGTCTGATGACTAAATCTTGACAAAAGAGCGAAGGATGCTGATCTTGTTACCTTCTGCAGACGTCTAGTGGGAATTTGTTTCCTTAGCTTTTTTGTCATTTCCAACTAAGGTCGCATTGTTTACAATTTGCCTCTAAAGGCCATGTCTCTGTTTGGTTTCTTAAAGAATACAGGGGGGGGGGGGCAATATTTTTTATCTTTAGTCACGTTAGAACCACAAACTTCAATATTATGTTTATTGTCTTAAATAGACCAACACAAAGTGGAGGCTAATAGTAAAACGGTTGGGCACAAGGTTAAAGTTAAGGTTTTGAAATGCAACATGAAAATAAGCCTCCCTGAAACAACAGAGGCTCATACGTCTTTTTGCTTTTATTGGGGTTGTGCATTTGGGGTAACTTTTGTACATTTAGAGATTGAAATTTCGCTAGAATTCTGCAAAATACCTGAAATTCCTTATGACAGAAAAGCGAGAGTCTTGATTGATTCTTAATTAGATTTAGGTGAGAGGTTTAACTAGGAGGTTTTTACCTTATGAACATGCTTTAATCTGAGCCTTTCCATTGCGGTCCTTCGTGGCGGGGAAATCTCAGTTCCAGGTCTCAAATCTTTTGCAGCCTTAAACAAAATTTTTCCTCCAGGACCACCTAAATGAATCAATTCATCTTCTCATTTATACCTGTCCATCTCTACTGTCTCTACTGAAACAAACTTGATGCTGCTGTTATCATGGGAATGGTGTGTTACCGTGGAATTTGTCTTGCCATTCTTCCATAAACTTCAAGAGTGGATGCAACTCTAATGAATACATTAGACAGCATTAAATTTTATTAAGGGGTATAAGAGTAAAACTATTACATTTCTATGGATAAAATATTTTGCTTCACAGTAGCACACCGCCTCATGCTGGTCTGTGAGACTATAAAATAAGTTGTGGTTTGTTTGTATTGCAGCAAATGTTCAAGTGGGTGTGAATACTTTTGCAAGGCACTGTGGATGGGTTAACAAACACGAACTCAATGACAAGTGGACACATGTCCACAGGTTTCTGTCTGTTGTCCAATCACTGCTCTCGTCGGTTCATTGCGTTGTTGTAACGAAGCACTTATTGTACATGGGCTACACCTGAGTAGATCAACGGACGCCAACATTTCCTAACACAGTTATGAATATTAACCGTCCCCCTAAAAATATTTTGTAGAGTTTATTTATGGAATTAAGAACTGTGCTGAAAACACAAAAAGGGATTTTTGTACGTCTGTGACTTCCCCCATATGCTGTATCCATGACACTGTTCTGTCACAAATAAATGACCACGTGATTCCCATGGTTAGTGCTGCCTATATATTTCTTTTCATTGAAATCCAGTTCATGACTTCTTGTTTTGATCTTAGGCTTTTTTTTTTATATTTCTTTGTATATTTTTTATATGAATCTTTTAAGCATTATTAATGATAAAAAAATAGCTTTGGATGGATTAATCGATTGATTGATTGATTGATTGACTGATTGATTGATGGTTCCTTTTTTAATTTCCCTTTGATATAAATAAAGTATTTTTGATTAATTAATTGATGGATGGATGGATGGATGGATTGATTTCCAGGTAAAAGCTAAGAGCATATATTTCTTAGGATTTAATCGTTTACTTACGATAAATATGAAGATTATTTTAATTTAGTTTACAAAAACTTGAAAACGAGCTTTGCCAGAATGAAGTAGAATACCTTACTACTATCTCACTACTCAACAGGCGCATGGCTCACTGCCAGGTCTGCCGCAGGTTGGAGTGGTTCCCGTTTTTGAATCTCACTAAAGTTAAATCATTTGACATATGACAAAGCAGAAAGGGAGAAAAAGCAAACAGGCGAACATAAACGCAGATTCTCCTCATATTTACGAACATAAGATGTCTGCATGGTTGTGAATCTGCTTTTCTCTGAGTAGATAGACCGGGAGAAAAGAAGGATGAACTGAAAATAAACAATGTAGAGTAAACGTCACTACGAATATACTGTCAGATCACCCATAATAGAAACTAGTTCTAAGTCAGTTGGGCCAGGTTAAAATAAATTTATTATTGTTTATAGTTTTGTTTACCATTATAAACTCACCTCACAAATATAACTTATGTAGGTCGTTCATATACAACAGTAAGTTACCTAATATCTGTCTTGTGTCCTGTTGTAAACTAACATTTCTGAACCTCCAAATCAGCTACTTTTTATAGTATATTTGATGAGTTAATGTACGAAAACTTAAAATAATTTCGACAGATAATGTACTTTAATATCTGCTACCTTTGCTGTCACTAATATCTGTTAATTTTAACCCAGCAGGAAGTCAATATGTGGTTTTTAAACCAGGATAATGTGATCTGAAAATAAATCCCGGGAGGCTGTAAATAGAAGAAAAAAAAAACTATGTAAATAAAAATGGCTTTAATTTTACATATTTTATGTTCAATTTTTGCTTTGTAATTATTTCACACTGCAGAGATGTATCAGTATTTTCACTGTAACATTTGATTTCTTCAAAGCTGATGAAAGATTTTATATGAAAAAAGCAACAAATTCTGCTTTTAAAATTAGATAATTACTATAACTAGGTTTTAGTTTGTCAACATAATTGTTCTTAATAAAAACAAACTGCACAAAATGTCTGTGATTGCTCCATTTGCTAAAACCCACAATCTGACAACCTGATGTAGCTAAACAAAGTTTAAAGGTCACAGCTCCAGATCTCAGCTCAAACGATGTTGCTCCCACTGTGGACTTCATTATAAAGCGCTCATTTTTCACCGCTGTCATATCTTCAACAACACATTTCCGGTGTGTTTCAGAGGCATATATTACACGGCACACATAATGAAGTTTATGCAAATAGAAAAGCTATCTCGAGCCCGTTTGCTGAACTAGCCAGTAAATCCCACAGTATTTAATCAGGCATTAGGCCGGTGTCTAACCTGTGGGAAACTCACACAAACACCTCGTGGTGAAGCTCTGACTGCCTGCAGCATTATGGATTCAGCATCATGTCTGAGTCTAAATGTTGGCTGTGAGTTCATATTGGGGCCAGTATTGATCGGTGCGTGTTTACACAGCGAGCTGAACAGAGCTCTCTCCTCAGTCACAGTGGCTCATAACACACAATCATGTTCTCAGTGATGACACAGCCGAGCACACCAGGCTCCCACAGCTGCTTGCTCACTGTGACTCTCAGTCTGGTCCTGCTAAGGTAGGATATTTTATTATTCTGCTTCCTCTTGTTGCCTAACTATCATTTCCACTGACGTTGATGTTAAATCCTCAGATCGGTTTTCTTCTCGAATGTTCTCATCTCTTTAAATAAACACAATCGCCCTCAGACTGCACTCTGTTGGTTCTGATTTTGTCATTTCATGCACACGACACAGTGAAATCACCCGAACTACAGCAAGCAACGAGAACCCCAGTGTCCGCGAAGCCCGCTCGGTGGGCGGTCAGGTGGTGGTTCAACCGGTGGACTGTGTTTTATCAGAGTGGAGCCCTTGGTCTAACTGTAACACCTGCACGAAGAAGAAAGTAAGGATGGCGACACAAGGACAACAGTACACTATATCAGTTTATGACTATTATTTCTCTGTTTTGGTGTCTTTTGTTAGACTGCTGAATTGATGCAGCTAAAAGTCTATAGAATTGGGATTCTGGGTGGAAATGTTGGTAGGATCTCAGCATCCTCGACCTCAGAATCAAATACGTCTGTTTTACATGTAAAATTTAGTAAACAAATATAAACAAAGCTGTTTATTTTGCATGTGCTGACCATTAAACTTTATACACATACACACAAAGTAGAATAAACCTCCGGTAATGAACTTGCAGACCCAGGTTTTAATTATATACGCTTATTTCTAGTTCTAAAATTAAACAGAATTAAATTGAACAATAAATAAAGACATAAATGTTGTCATATCAGAAAGTAATCTTCGAAAAATCCGGTGGGCTGGAAGGAATCTCCCGTAGCCGTCAGTCTTCCAATGAACCTGGAAAGGCATCAGACTGAGGACGTTGTTTCTGTATACCAGGGTCATGACTGTCATGTCCTGCTGAGTGATCCATATGTAAGCAGCAGAGACAACATTCTACAGTAAAATGTCCTAAAAGATGTCCTCACAGTTACCCTTATTTCCTTTTACTGCTTCTTTTGTAATGTTTCTAGCAGTATGATCAAGGTTACTTATCACAACTGTGTTACGTAAAAAAACAACAACAACCAAAAAACAGTATTGTATTATAATAAATGACATTTATATTGTATTTATATGTTACTAAGGTAAAAATTCCCTAGTTATACTTATTTAAAACAAAGGTCCCCAAAAGCTTGAATCCAATAAGATTTTGAGTTTCTAATTTATTTTAACACATTTCTCAAAATTCCAGTACGGTTGCTTTGCATTTTAAACCTTTGGAAATGTAACAAACATTTTAAATTAGTCATAACCTCCACCAAATATTATGATAATCATGTCAAATATAAAAAGTACACAGGAGGTAAAAGTCTGGTTCAGTCAAAGCAACATCCGTCCATCCATGAATCCATTCCCCAGAGGTCAATGGATGAGGCGAGGTAGTCCTGGAATGGTCTCCAGTAATCACAGAACAACGCAGAGACACACAGGGCGAACAAGCATGCACACACAAGCAAATCTAAAGGCAACATAAAAAGACCAATATAGCTAACAGTGTCTCAGGCAGGCAGGGTACCTCGAGAGAAACCACATACGAAAGGGGAGAACATTCACACTGTTTAGCAAACTACAAACAGTGACTGTTTATTATGAAAACAGACATATTCTCCTAAAACAAACAATTTTGCATTAACAATATAGTAATTATTATTCAGATAAATCAAGATTTAAGAGCAGATTACTGGGTTTCACTGGTTTTACATACACAAGGAATTGGATTAGAGTTAGATTTATTTTTTTTAAATCATACCAGAGAAAAGTTTACTAGACAGTTTTGGGTATTTCGACATTTAAATTTATGTAAGAGCCAGTCAACCGGTGGTCTGTGCTTTATCAGAGTGAAGCTCTGTGTGGACTGTAAAGAGCTGCACTGCTGACAAAGGTCAGAGCTGATCTACTCCAGTCTTCCATCTCACCCACTTTACAAGAGCGGGGATTAATAAACTTGACATTACAAAGTGAAAACAGCCCACTAATGTGATTTCAGCCATTACGGCTCTCCAGAGGAGCTCCGGAGCAAGCGTTATTACATAGAGTCAAACCTCTCTCTGTTTGTGCTGACCCTCAGCGTGTTTATCTGCCTCCACCTCCACCCAGTACCGCCAAGCTAAGCTGGAGCAGCCATCTCAGTTCGGAGGGGAACCGTGCTACCTTAGTCGCAGGCAGGAGGAGTCCTGTGAGGTTTCAGCTCGCTACACCTGCGACAACGTACCTCTGTGTGAGGGCTTCCTCTGCACCGAAACAGGTACGTCCAACCTCTGTCTCCATTTGTATCAATTCCCCTTAATTCTAACCTCTCTCCATACAACCCAGTGAAACAAGTTGCCCTGAGAGGCAGTTTTTCTTTCATTTATTTAACAAGAATACGTGAGTTTCAATATTGCAAAACCAATCCCAAGAGCACTCAAACATTAAATTTTATTTATGTATTTATTACATTTAATAAATCCGCAAATAATTATGTCAAATTTTTTTTAATTAACTGAGGTACATTTAATTACTTCGATATTTAGTATTTTTTGTGTACTCAAGGATTCAAGGGATTCAAGGATTCAAGGATTCTTTATTTGTCATTCTACATACATGATGGTACATGAAGTGGAACGAAATTACGTACTCACGGTACTATTCCACCCAAGAGCTAATATTAAAATAGATAAAATAAGTTAAAAAAATAAAATAAAATTAAAATAAATAAAATCGAAGTAAAGTAAGTAAAATAAATAAAATAG
>JAVLVB010000022.1:822821-879721 GCA_032876305.1 Orestias chungarensis
CTCTGCAGAGCCTTTCTGTCTGCAGCAGAGCAGCTTCCATGCCACACGTTGATGCTGGAGCACAAGACGCTCTCCACCACACATCTGTAGAAGGAGGTGAGGACTGAGCTCCCGAGTCCAGCTCTTCTCAACCTCCTCAAAAAGTAGAGTCGCTGGTGCGCCTTCCTGACCAGAATGGAAGTGTTGTTGCTCCAGGTGATGTTATTACTCAGGTGTACACCCAAGTACCTGTAGCTGTTGACCACTTCCACCGCAGATCCTCCCATGTGCAGGGGGAGGTGGGCATGCTTGCCCCTTCTGAAGTCCACAATCATCATACTCAAAGTTTAAATAATTGATACATGAGTCATTTATTTATTGTAGTTTGACACTCTTAACTCTCAAATTGTCAGTGTGAGTTTCTTTCAGCCACTTCACCAGTGCTCCTCCTCTGCTGGAGCTCCTTCCACCCCAGGTGGTTCCTGGCTGACAGGAACCACTGTTCCCAGCCGATGAGAGGAATATCTCGGTGACCTCCGTTCACCATCACATCCGCCGCATTCGCAATATCTGGAAGGAGACCTTCACAGCGTTACAACGATCCTCTGCCCAGAACAAGAAATATGCTGACCGGAGACGCACACCGGCTCCCACCTACTCTCCTGGTCAGCAGGTTTGGCTCTTGTCCCGAGATATCCCTCTGAAGTCTGTCTCATGCAAGCTCTCGTCTCGCTTCATTGGCCCTTATACCATCGAATCAATCGTCAATCCGTCCTCTGTACTTCTCCGTCTCCCTTCATCACTCAGAATCCATCCCACTTTCCACATGTCCCAGATTAAGCCGGTCCGAACCAGTACTTTGTGCCCTCCAGCCGACGCCCCTCCACCCGCCCGTATCGTGGATGGGCACCCGGCCTATGATGTCCGGAGGATCGTGGCTACCCGTCGACGAGGTCGAGGTCAACAATACTTCGTTGATTGGGAGGGCTACGGTCCCAAGGAGCGTAGCTGGGTGCCCCGCTCCTTCATCCTCGACCACAGCCTGATTGAGGACTTCGAGGGCTCTTCGAGGTTGGCGGTCCTTGAGGGGGGGTACTGTCAGTTTGAGTTTCTTTCAGCCACTTCTCCAGTTGGCCACAGGTGGTCACCAGTGCTCCTCCTCTGCTGGAGCTCCTTCCACCCCAGGTGCGCCCGGTTGGCGCTGATGAGCTGAGCCAGTATAAGAGGAGTGGTGGATCAGCTACTCGTCGCCTGAGTGTTTTTTTACTCCCGGTAAAACCTAGTCTCATTGCCAATGTCTAGTGTCTCTAGCTTTTTGAATGTTTCTCGTTTCGTCTCCTGTTGTCCATGGTCCTCGTAAAGATTTTATTTGCTACTTTGTTTTTTCTCACGCCTTTAACCACTGTTGTGTTCACCTCAGGTTACCATCATCTCCAGAATTTAAAGTCACCTCAAGATCTTCTCTGGTTGCCCTTGTCCATCTGGTTCCCACTCCTCTTGGCTCAGCTCGGTCTGCCCGCTCCAGCATAACTCCATCAGCTGCACCCACCCCCTGGACAACAGCTTCACCGTCTCCGCTGAAAGAAACTCACCACACACTCCTCCCTGGCGACAACTGTTCACTCCACACAAGTAAGATCGTTCCATTCATTTTTCCCTCACCCTTTTGCTGCTACTCACCTTGCCTGTCCTCACCCTCAGAGGTTTCCGGTCTCCCACGTCGTAGAAGTTTCCAGCTCCCTGCCGTTTACTGCCGCCCCGCTGTTTCCCGTTCCTCGCCACTCGTTGCTGTTGCCCGTTGCTGTCCACTGCCGGATCCCCTTCCCCTCATCTTCCTAAATAAACATCATTGTAAATATCTCCTGAGAGTTCTCGTTTCATGTGGGTCAGAAGCTTAAATAATATGACACAAATTTAATATTTACGTTTATTTACATTCCATAATCACAATGCCTCTGCATATTTTACAATAATTATAAAATATTGTAAAAAAAAAATTGAGACTCAACTGACCCAAATGACCAAAGTGACCAAGTCTCAGAAAGTTTCGATGTGACTTTACAAACGGAGCCGCACTTCAACAGAGTTAATGTAGGATGGAAGTAAAAAACAATACATTGAAACAGAAACTATGAGACATGAAACTGTAAGATTTCAATGACTTCTCTCAGGTCGCTGCATCCACAGAACCCTGCAGTGTAACGGCGAGGACGACTGCGGAGACATGTCCGATGAGGCTGTCTGTGCAAAGGTTTCCAAGCCCTGCAGGGAGGAGGCTGAAGAGTACTGGGGAATAGAAAATCTAGCCAAAGGGTGAGTCGACTGAAAACATGTGATTATTGGAACAGACTCTCAAATCGTTCTCCCTATCAGTGACAATATTACTGCTGATGCTCTTTTCTTTCCTGTTTATTTGTTTGCTTTAGAATAAATGTCCTGAACAGCAACCTGGAAGGTTTGGTTTTCGATAACAGATACTATGGGGGTGGCTGCCTCCCTCACTATATCCAGGATGTTCCGTTCAGGAAGCCTTTCAACTTGCAACAGTACACGCTGCAGGTGTCAGTACAGTACATATCACAGAAATCTGTTTTATGTAATGGCAGGACAAATACAAACGAGGAAGGCAATGATGGTCTTAGGGATATAAACTAGAACAATAACAGCTACATGTGGATAATAAGCTAATACATTGGGAGTTACAATGTATTAGCTTATTTTTACAATTGTCCCAATTGTGGCCCTGAAAACATTGGGGACCCGATCTAAAATCAAGAATGGTACAAATGGCCCTTCAACTTGCAGGCAGATTAAAGTCTATAATTTATATTTAGAAGTCAAACCTATTAGTATTTATTTTCCTACTGTCCTTTGATTTAAGTCAATCAAAACGGGGACCACAGACATGAATTTGCAAACATACAAAAGCATGAAGGAAGAGTGATTTTTCAATTCATTTTAGAGATATCATAAGAAAAGGAAAAGCAACTTTTCTCTAAAAAAGTAAACTCAGTGTTCCACAGTTTTTTTTTTCTAAACAGATCGCTTTTGTTTAAAATCTTTTGTCAATTACACAAAACGATTCAACATGTGAAAATATTTTAAAAAATAATAATAATTTTTAAAAAATCATATTGTTTTTAACTGGGCATGACTGAGAAGTGAATGCTGTTAAGAAATAATCCTCAGACCGGACGTTTATCTGCTGGAGATGTTAAATGTTTACATATTTCAGAAGTTTAAGAGGAGATGCACAAACATTCTTGTAAGCCTTTCAAATAACTTAGTTTGGTAAATGACAACAGGGCTTTAAAAGGAGCTGAACATTCCAAACGTACTTAAAAAAAAAAACACAACTTAACATCCAGTCAGTCAATATATTTTGACTTATTACACATTTTCCACACAGCAGAAGCAATTTTTGTTCAATTGATTTCTGAAAAAGATATAAAATAATAATATTGTTTTGCCAACAGACACGGGGGTCGTATGATTTCACCCTGCAGTCGTTCGAGTCCTACTCTGACTACATGTTGCACACTTTAAGAGAACGGATGACCCAGACGTCTTTCTCCATTGGCTTCAGCGTTCCGGGAGTTTTCAACATAGGGTTCAATTACAATGATTCCAAATACAGCAAGTCGGTCAGCAAGCTTCGACGGGCCTCCGGAGTTGTAAGTTTGCCCCTCTGAACGGAAAACCACCCAACTTACAATGCCTTGTTCCTGAAAATGCCACGTTCGCTTGAATTCTTGCGCAGCAACCAGCAGACTTTCACCATTGCTCTGTGATCCCCAGAAAAACAGCTTCATTCGAGCCAAAGCGGAGCTGGAGTTGGCCCAGTACATCCTGAAGTCTGACGGCTTGGTGCTTCACCCAGAGTTCCTGCAGCGCCTTCGCTCTCTGCCACTGACGTACGCTTATGGCGAGTACAGACAGATCTACAAGGACTACGGCACCCACTACATCACCGAAGCCACGCTCGGTGGAGACTTCGAGCACACAATCATCCTGAACAAAGAGAAGATTGAGAAGTCAGGTTAGGAGCAATTACCACACGTGTTCTAATATCTAGTCAAGGAAATGGTTTAGATTACATATTCCAACAATTTGAGGTGGACAGAGTTTGGCAGGAAATATTAATCCCTTTCTGGTTTGTCATCCTAGATTATAATTTGGACCAGTACAAGTCTTGCCTGCAGGTAGGGTTCAAGATTGGGGTGACAATATACGGAGTTCCCTTATCCGCGGGCGCTGAAGCTGGGTCCTGTCAGGGCGTTCTGAATGAGATGGGAGGTGGGAGTCTGTTTCTGATCAAGTTACTCACACCTGGCACATGATTCATGCCTAACCCATCATTTTAATGGTTGTCTTTAGAGGACACAAAGAACGGGGCGATGGTGGAGGACTTTGTTGCTGTCGTGAGGGGGGGGAGCAGTGAATCCATCACTGCTCTGTTGTCTCAGAAGCTTCCTGGCCCACAGTTGATGAGGCTCTGGGGTGAAGGCGTTCGATTTAACCCAGACTTCATTCGCATAACAGTAAGTTTACACTCTAAAGTTTCATTTAGACTTATTTTGCCTACCTTAATCTTAGGCGCTAATCAAGCTGAGAACAATGAAACCTGCCAAAGAACATGATACACAGCCAAAATTGGCACGATTACAAAGAGTTAAAGTACAATCAAACCAATCAATGGCAATTTAGAAAACAAACAAGCAAGCACTCCAGACAGTCGGTGTACCACAGATGTCTTCTTTCCTTTTGTGGCACGTTGCATCGTGCGCATGCGTTTTCTAGCTGGCTCTATGGAAAAATGTCTCATTTTCATTTCATGTAAGAAATAAAACAGGACAACTGTGATATGATGCAATAAAACTTTTTGTATCGTCAGACCAAGCCGCTCTACGAGCTGGTGACTTCCAGAGACTTTGTCCAGCACGCCATTCTAAAGAGGAACTTGAAGAGAGCTCTGTCGGAGTACCTGGCGGAGACCAGCTCCTGTCGTTGTGCTCCCTGTTGCAACAATGGAGTGGCGGTTTTAAAAGGTAGTCGATTTAACATTTTTATTCTACCACATACAGCAACTTAAAGACGTTTATGGTCATGTAAAGGGACAAGCTTTGTTGGTTTTACTTTTGAGACAGAATCCCATGTACGTTTTTACAGACTGTGAAACTCCAGTTTATGTTGATAGCAAATTTCAGCAACGAGACAGTTTAAAGTGTAACATAATTATGTCATGTCGGGGTTTAAACTTCTGACCCACATAAAACAGAGACTCTCAGGAGAACGGTTACAATGATTTATTGAGGGAAGTGAAGTGAGAAGGGGAATCCGGCGGGGATCTTGCAGCGGGCAGCAAACGGCAGAGAGTGGCGAGGAACGGGACACAGCAACGAGTGGCAGGGAACGGGAACACAGCAATGAGTGGCGGAAGTACACGGCGGGATCAGGAACACTTTGACGAGGGAGTCCGGGAACCTCTGAGAGTGAGGACAGGCAAGGTGAGTGAAACAGATGACGGAGCGAGTAATGAAAAGGAACGATCTTACTGGAGTTGTGGATTATTGTCCGGGGTGAGTCTCTCTCCGATGGAGGTGATGTGGTCCGGGGGGTTTTAAACAGCTGATGAGGCACGCTGGAGCAGGTAGATCGAGCAGTGCCAAGAGGAGTGGAGATCAACTGATGGGATGATTACCGAAGAGAATCTTGGAGGAGTTGGAGATGGAGAAGTGAGTACAACCTGAGGTGAGACACAAGTGTTGTTAGAGGTGAGGGAAAAATCGCGAGGCACAAAAACAGGAACACGGCTTGGGTCAAAAATACATAAATATAGGAAACTTTACTACGAGGAAGCACTAGGAACTAGAGTGGCAGTGAGACAAGGAGTTTACCGATGGTAACAAACACTCAGGTGACGAGTAGCTGATCCACCACCCCTCTTATACTGGCTCAGCTGATCAGCGCCAACCAGAAGCAACTGGGCAGGACGGAGCTCCAGCCTGGAAGAGAGCACTGGTGACCCCCCGTGGCCACCTGGAGAACTGAACAGAAACTCACCCTGACAGTAGCCCCCCTCAAGGACCGCCACCCGGCAGTCCAGAAGACGAAGAAGATGCTTCAAAGTCGTCCACCAAAGAAGGATCCAAAATGAAGGAGCGGGTCACCCAGCTACGCTCCTCGGGACCGTAACCCTCCCAATCGACGAGGTACTGATAACCACGACCTCTTCAACGGGAAGACACGATCCTCCGGACGTCGTAGGCCGGATGCCCATCTATGATACGGGCGGGGGGAGGGGTGTCGGCTGGAGGCCACAAAGTACTGGTTCGGACCGGCTTCACTTGGGAGACTTGGAAGGTTGGATGGATCCTGAGAGTAGGGGGCAAACGAAGACGGACGGTGGAAGGACTCAGGACTGGATGGTGTAAGGGCCGATGAAACAGGGGGAGAGTTTGCGGGAGACTGATTTAAGGGGGATATCTCGGGATGACAGCCACACCTGCTGACCAGGAGAATAGACGGGAGCTGGAGTGCGTCTCCGGTCAGCATATTTCTTGTTCTGGACCGCTGTTCGCTGGAGGGTCGAGACTGTGTCCCTCCAAATGGTGTGAACGCGGCGAATGTGTTGGTGGACTGACATCACCGAGATATCCTTCTCGTCGGCCGGGAACAGTGGAGGTTGGTACCCTAGGGAGATCTTGAAGGGGGACAAACCTGTGGCAGCAGAGACGTGGGAATTATGGGCGCACTCAACCCAGGGAAGGTGTTGGTTCCAATCGGTCTGGTGGGAGGATGTCAGGCACCGGAGAGCTGCCTCGATCTCCTGGTTAAGCCGCTCTGTCTGACCGTTTGACTGAGGGTGGTAACCCGATGTAAGGCTAGCCTTGGCCCCCAGCGCTGCACAAAAATGCTTCCAGACCTGGGAAGCAAACTGGGGGCCACGGTCAGAGAGGATATCCACGGGAATGCCGTGCAACCGGAAGACGTGCTTAACCAGAAGTCAAGCAGTCTGGAACGCTGACGGGAGTTTGCGTAGGGGAAAGAGGTGACAGGATTTGGAAAAGCGGTGGACTATGGTGAGGATTGTGGTCATGCCTTGGGCAGATGGAAGGCCAGTGATGAAGTCGACCGCTATATGGGACCAGGGACGTTTGGGGATAGGAAGTGGTTGCAGAACACCGGAGGGAGGCTTATTGCTGGCTTTGTTTCTGGAGCAGGTGGAACAGGCTTGTACATATTCCGTGATGTCCTTGTGAAGGTTGGGCCACCAGAACCTGCGAGACACGAGGGCTATGGTCCGACTGGAACCGGGGTGACAAAAAAAAACGGGACGTGTGGAACCAATGAATTACTCGGAAACGAACGGCGGATGGAACATACGTGGTCCTCTGAGGAGGGGTCCGAGGGTCTGGTTCATGCTGGAGGGCATCCTTGATGATGCCCTCGATCTCCCAGGATACCAGATCAACCACGCAGTTAGAGGGAATGATGGGTGCAGGATCGGGAACGGAATCGTCGGGGAGAACTGGCGGGAGAGGGCATCGGGTTAAATATTCTTGGAGCCAGGCCTGTAAGAAATGGAGATTTTAAAACGAGAAAAGAAAAGGGACCAGCCGGACTGTCGGGGATTGAGGCGTTTAGCAGATTTTATGTACTCCAGATTCTTGTGGTCTGTCCAAACCTGTACCGGATGACTTGCACCCTCCAGCCAGTGACGCCACTCTTCGAGAGCCAATTTGATTGCCAGGAGTTCTCGGTCTCCCATGTCGTAATTTCGTTCAGCAGGGGATAGACGTCGGGAGAAGAAGGCACAGGGATGGAGTTTACTGTCCTCCTCTGACCTCTGGGAGAGAATGGCTCCGACCCCCAGGTCAGAGGCGTCGACCTCCAGGGGTAACAGACGGGATGTATCAGGTTGGATAAGGACTGGGGCTTGGGAAAACAGGGTCTTAATCTTGGAAAAGGCCTCCTCTGCTTGAGGGGTCCAACTATAAGGGATTTTAACTGAGGTTAAGGCAGTGAGTGGGGATACGGTCTGACTGTAGTTTCTGATAAAGCAGCGATAGAAGTTGGCGAAACCTAGGAACCTTTGAAGTTGACGTCTGGTGTTGGGAGTGGGCCATTGAGTAACTGCAAGGATCTTGGATGGGTCTGCTCGGATCTGCCCACCCTCGAAGATGTAGCCGAGAAATGCGATGGATGTCTTGTGAAATTCGCATTTCTCGGCCTTGACATAAAGAAGATTCTGTAGGAGACGTTGGAGGACCTGACGGACGTGGGATTGGTGTTCGGTGGGGTCTTTGGAGAAAATGAGGATGTCGTCTAAATAAACAAAAACAAAAACATTAAGGAAATCACGGAGAACATCGTTTATGAGTGCTTGGAAAACTGAGGGAGCATTACATAAACCAAAGGGCATGACAAGGTATTCAAAATGTCCCAGGGGTGTCTTGAAAGCAGTCTTCAATTCGTCCCCCTGGCGAACACGGACGAGGTGATAGGCATTGCGGAGGTCCAGTTTAGTGAAAACAGTGGCCTTGTTTAGTGACTCGAAGGCAGCAGTTATGAGTGGCAGAGGGTACCTGTTCTTTATGGTTATGTTGTTCAGCCCTCTGTAATCAATGCAGGGTCGGAGCGAACCATCCTTCTTGGAGACGAAGAAAAAGCCCGCCCCTACGGGAGAGGAAGAAGACCTGATAATTCCAGCGGCGAGGGACTCACTTATATAGGTCTCCATCGATTCCCGCTCCTCTTGTGAGATATTATATAGACGGCTAGATGGCAATGGGGCTCCAGGAAGGAGGTCAATGGCGCAGTCGTAGGGTCTATGGGGAGGCAAAGAACAGGCCTTACTTTTATTGAAGGCCTGTTTGAGGTCCAGGTACTCTACAGGTATATTGCTGAGATCCTGGGAATCAATGGAGACATCTTACTGGGGCGGGAGGAACGGCTGCCTGGAGGCAAGAGGAGAGGCAGTTAGGTGACCAGGAGGTGATGGAGCAGTCTGACCAGTTTATGGTAGGGTTATGTGTGCGGAGCCAGTCGAACCCAAGAATGATGTGAGGCTGGGAGGAGGAAAACACAAAGAACGACCTGCGTTCCTTGTGATTACCTGAAATGATTATTTCCAAAAGGTTCGTGACGTGTGTAATCTGGTGAAGTGATCTGCCATCCAAAGCAGATACCTAGAGTGGAACGGTGAGTGGGGAAATTGACAGCTGGTGCTGATCAACAAGAACCTGAGGGATGAGGGATTGTTCACAACCAGAATCTATCAGGGCTGACAGATTTAGCGGTTTCTGGTTGTGAACAATGGTGGCCCGAAGAAGACGACGGGGCTGACTAGGACTAGGAAGTAGCTCCGTCTGCTGCCTAGCATTTACAGACGGACCCTCTCGGGGAGTGTCATCTTACCACGGGTTGGGCAATGGGCGATGTAATGGCCAGGCGTCCCGCAGTAAAGACACTCACTCGACTGCAACCTCCGTTGCCGTTCCTCTGGGGCTAACCTGGTTCGTCCGACCTGCATCGGCTCCGGTCCCGGGGGTGACGGCCTGCGGGGTTCATATCTGAGTGGGGTCTCTAGGTACTGAGTGGAAGGCCGAACAACTGCGGGAGCCTGACTAGCAGAGGTCCTGCGGCTTACCTTTAAACGGTCTCTTTCCCTCAGACGACCGTCTACACGGGCAGCCAGAGAGATATAATCCTCTAGCGAGGGAGGCTCATCAAATAGCGCGATTTCATACTGTAATCGCTCGTTAAGTGCGTGGCGAAATGAACTCTTTAACCAGTGAGGATCCCATGTCAACCGGGCCGCCAGAGTTCTAAACTCTATAGCGAATTCGGCCACGGTCTTGGAACCTTGTGTTAATCTGTGCATCTTTCGAGAAACTGTTGAGGGATCGGTCTCGTGACCAAATACCCTAAAAAATTCCTCTATGAACTCGTGGAAGGACATACTAAACTCGGGATAATGCTGGAAGCGCGATTCAGCCCAGCTAAGCGCTGTTCCGGACAACTGACCGATAACAAACGCTATTTTGGCGTCATCATTGGGAAATGAATGAGGCGAGTGGGCAAAAAGCAGAAAACACTGCATCATAAACCCCTCGCAGCCGCCAGCACTTCCGGAATACCTCTCAGGAACCGGAAGTGAAACCCCTCGGCGAACCGGAACCGGAAACTCCCGGTGCAGAAGTGGCGGTGACGGGGGAATGGGAACGGTGGCGCCCTCATAGGGTGGAGGGCAACTCTCAGGGGCCTTGGGACTTAGATTCTGGAGAAGGGAAGTGATTTGATCCAAGGTCTGGTTAGTGTTGGCCTGTTGTTCCGATAGGGATCGGAGGACTGACTCATGGGAGTGTAGCATGGTGAATTGATCCGAAACAATTCTCCTGAGGGCCTCCTGTGGGTCCGTTTGGCCTGAGTGTTCTGTCATGTCGGGGTTTAAACTTCTGACCCACATAAAACAGAGACTCTCAGGAGAATGGTTACAATGATTTATTGAGGGAAGTAAAGTGAGAAGGGGAATCCGGCGGGGATCTTGCAGCGGGCAGCAAACGACAGAGAGTGGCGAGGAACGGGACACAGCAACGAGTGGCAGAGAACGGGAACACAGCAATGAGTGGCGGAAGTACACGGCGGGATCAGGAACACTTTGACGAGGGAGACCGGGAACTTCTGAGAGTGAGGACAGGCAAGGTGAGTGAAACAGATGACGGAGCGAGTAATGAAAAGGAACGATCTTACTGGAGTTGTGGATTATCGTGTCGCCAGGGGAATGTCCGGGGTGAGTCTCTCTCCGATGGAGGTGATGTGGTCCGGAGGGTTTGAAACAGCTGATGAGGCACGCTGGAGCAGGCAGATCGAGCAGAGCCAAGAGGAGTGGAGATCAACTGATGGGATGATTACCGGAGAGAATCTTGGAGGAGTTGGAGATGGAGAAGTGAGTACAACCTAAGGTGAGACACAAGTGTTGTTAGAGGTGAGGGAAAAATCGCGAGGCACAAAAACAGGAACACGGCTTGGGTCAAAAATACATAGACATAGGAAACTTTACTACCAGGAAGCACTAGGAACTAGAGTGGCACTGAGACAAGGAGTTTACCGATGGTAACAAACACTCAGGCAACGAGTAGCTGATCCACCACCCCTCTTATACTGGCTCAGCAGATAAGCGCTAACCAGAAGCACCTGGGCAGGACGGAGCTCCAGCCTGGAAGACAGCACTGGTGACCCCCCGTGGCCACCTGGAGAACTGAACAGAAACTCACCCTGACAAATTAAAGAATAAGCTGATTTTTAGTCTTGATTTAAACGAACTCAGCACTTTTGCAGTGTTCTGTAAAACTGATTGCTTTGTCTTCAAGTTTGTTTCTGGTTCTGGGAATGAATTTAAAAGGTCTTTGAGCTATTGTGGCCTCAAGCTATTCAATGATTTATGAAATAATAAAAGTATTTTAAAGTCTATTCTCTGGACTATAGGGAGCCAGGGGTGCTCCATTTTTCTAGGTTTATACATCAAGCATCTGCTTGCAACTACAAATACTTTAAAATTGCTCTATCTTACATGCTGACAATTAAAAATGTTGGTTTGCCCTTATTTGGACCACCGAACTGTTCTGGTTACAAACATATCGCATCTTTAATTTGACATCTAACTTTCTTTTCAATGATTGTAGATGTAATTATTTTTGCTTTCTTTAACAGGCACAAGATGTGAGTGTGTTTGTCCTTCCGGCTACACCGGACGAAGCTGTGAGATCACTTCGAGGCAAAAGGGTCAGTGAAGCAGAACAGTAACATTTTTCTCCCTCCCTTTATATTTTTCCCATTTAAAACAATTCATTGCACTGAGACATGATAAAAGGAATGGTTCCCCATTGCAGAGTTGGGCATTGATGGCAGCTGGAGCTGTTGGGGAGCGTGGTCATCCTGCGGCGGGGAGAAAAAGACCCGGAGTCGACAGTGTAACAACCCGGCGCCCAGCAACGGGGGTCTAGCATGCATAGGGCTGCAGCAGGAGTCCACCGAATGCTTTTAAATTCACAGATGTTAAACAGATAAGAAGAAGAATAAAGTATCTGCTAAACAACATATATGTGAGCTGCTTTATGTTTTAGACCTTTGAAAATGTAACAAACATTTTAAATTAGTCATAACCTCCACCAAATATTTTGATAATCATGTCAATAACAACATATATTTTTATTTAAATGGTCCTCTGACAAAATATTTCATAAAGGATGACAAACAAACACTAACGAAGTTTCAGTTTCGGTTGTTGTCGGCGACCACTGTTGACAAAAGCGGTAGTGTTTTCCCTGAATGAAGACTGCATTTCCCATGAGCCCCAGCGCGTAGCATGGTAAAATCCTGATCTCCAGGTCGCCTTCAGTTGAATTGAAGTACATTTTTGTTCCCAGTGTCTGTGTGAAGGATAAATAACAATGAGGTGATGAATCTAATTGTGTTGAAACAATGTCATCTGATGATGTTGAAAAAAAGAAATGGGGGAAGTGAGGTATGCATGTAGCTTAGTGCCGGTTAAAGCGAAATGAACCCCCTCAGGACATGACAGAGGTGTCATTCAACAAGCTGTAAGTCGACGTATAATCACAAAAGTTATCAAAATATTTTATGAAGGTTGAATAGCTACAGATTTAGCAAGAGACACAACAAAACTTTTTTTTTTTTAATGAATAGAGGCTTATATGTACAAAAGTTCTTCAAAACTCATTTATTTTCATAATACAACAATGGTATCCCGCTATCTTTTCTCCACGGAAGGAATAAGATCATGTTCCTTATCAGCACCAACGTGTCTGAGTAGCTGAGCCCAGGCAGGTCGCCCCGCCCCTCTCAGGTGAAGGATTATTGCAGGATCTTGTTCTGCTCTTCCTCCCTGATGAGCAGGAGGACCATGACCCCCAGCAGGACCATGATCCATCTGTCTTGGTATCTGTCAGATAAAAGGAGAAGGTTTTATGATGATTTTAGGACAAATACTCTCTTTAAGCTTGAAAAACCTCCTACTGGCATCAAAATGAGGTTCATGTTCAAAAATCATCAAACACCCAGGGAACTATGTGTTGCCCTAGGTTTTAAATATTTAGAAATTTGCAAAAGTTTCCACGTTTTCCCCAAATGTGTTTTTCTCCATGCTATTTTTTTTTACATCATCATCTGGGACAAAAATTTCATAACCTGTCAAACTGGGCAGTTATTGCTATTTTCATCCTGTTTCGAATGAAACATGGACAAACAAGCCCAAAAAATAAACAAAAGGAATTTCTTAATGAATTGTATGCTTGAACATGTTGATTCATTCACTGGGTTTAGCAGATCTGGACTGAATAGAGGATCGAAGTCGGGCTATGTAAACTAATATACATTATCCTGGTTTTATCTGTTGTTCAAAGGACTTTAGGCGTGCTGTGGTGGCGTAGGGGTTAGCACGACCCACACATGGAGGCCTTGAGTCCTCGACGTGGCCTTCATGGGTTCGGCTCTCGGACCCTACGACATTTGCCGCATGTCTTCCCCCTGCTTTGCCTACTTTAATATAAGGGACATTAGAATCCCCCAAAAGATCCTCTGGAAGGGACAAAAAATAAATAAATAAAAAACATAACTTTAGAAAGGAAAAAAAAACAGGACTTTTAATGCATTGGATATTTCACTGAAAATTAGTAGAAATCAGCTAGTAAAAGTAAAAACAAAAAAAAAGATCCCTAGACAGTTGCCAGGAAACAAGCCTAACTGATTGCCTCGCTCCTTCAACAACTTCTTAAGTAAACTCTACATGGCGAAAAAATGATTTATTTCGTAACCAAGTGCATCAGTTTATTTATGATTAAATAGGTACCATTATAGTAAACCTTGATTTTCAATGTTTGCTGTTAGAGGTCAGTAAACCGCCGACAACAAGGTTAAAGGTTAAGTACTTGATTTAGCAAAACATGCACTTAAAGTAAATAAAAGAAATAAATCTGTGGATGATGAAACATTTGACTTTTGAAAAACAAGCAGAGGTGAGCCAATCAAACCGAGAAAACTTTTTTATTAATCCATCTTGTAATACGATTGGAAAATCGGGTCCGTTTCTGTAGATATTAAACTACAACAGGTTAAAGTGAATGGTTCGTTGCACAACAGTTGTGATTCTCTACAATTCTAATCAGCACAGCAATTTGATGGGAATGTCTCATCAAAATGGTCAAATTACAACATAAACGGATTGATAATATTTTACTATTTCGCTAATGTTTATCACACAGGCTCACTTTCTCTATGAAAACTTTTGTGATAACTCACAGACCTGCATACCCACAAGTGACTGTCTAATTTGGTAACTCTGGATCGGAGCATTGAGAGTCCGAGGTAATCAGAAAATCTTGAAAGAAACTATTGGTTTTGGAAAGCTATTAGTTCCCAAATTATTCAAATAACATTTGTAGAATGTTCAAATAGCCAAACCTTGGAATCCAGATTTTGGTTAAAACCAGAGTCGGGTATGTTTACATTCTCTTAATTCTAAAATGATCAGATTTTGGTTCTCTCGTAGTTTTCCACATGGTCAGTCTCCCTTCACCACACTTCATCGTTTTATTGAGGCATTCTTCAAAACTGTCAAATACTTGGGTCTATGTTTAGTAAAAGAAGTCCTATGACTTTGTCCCTTTGTTGTTAAACAGAAAGTGCATATTAATTACCCAAGGTAAGGAGGTTGGAGGCAGTGCACCATTAATGATCTTACTGAGGGAAACTCACGGAGAACATGAAAATTTTTGTCTCATATAAAATGTCCCCTAACTAGTCTTTTATTCTACTTTGTTCTATTTTTGCTTTTAAAATCAGACAAATAGTAAATACACACAAAACATTTTGAGAAATCATTTCAAAGGGAAGAAAGCTTTCCAGACCAAATAGGCAGGATGTAAGAAAGTCACCACTGAGGAGGAATTTTGGCCCAATTGTCTTTGCAAAACGGTTAATTTGGTTATTTTGGTTATATTGGTTGTTTTTTCTTTTTTGTATGATTGGTCTATTTTAGTTTATATCACAGATTCAGAAACAAACAAAAGTCCATACTTTGGGCCACACTTTACCCAGGGAAATAGCTCAAAATCCACATCATTCAGCTGAGACTCACCTCTCCTAAGAGTCTCCTCACAAGCCACGCCCCGGAAGCCGGATTTACAGATGCATTTACAGGAGGTCCCTGAGTGGACAGGAATCCCATTGTGCCTGCAGGGGGCGCACTGGCAGGTGTCAAACTGGAGCAGATACTCGTCTATGGCCCTCTGCAGGTTGCCCACTCTCGGGCCTGAATGGTCAGCAGCCGTACTGAAGCGCACGGCCTCGGAAATGGGCATAACCTGGAGTCAGGACCAGAAAAATGTAAAATGGCTGTAAAATCGTAGAGGGAAGTTTAGTGTTTTGATTTTCTAGATTTACCTCAAAATCAGTCAAGGCTGGGCTATATTTGAGAGAAGCCCCCCACTTTCTGTATGTTTCTGGGTCCCTGATGGCCAGCAGTCCGGCGCCAGTCTCTGTGATCCCCCCTTTTACCAGCGTGATAATGTCCTCAACCACAGACGACTCAGATGAGTTTGCTTACAAGAACAAACATGAGCCCAGTAGAAAGTCGGTCTAAAACACAACAATCTAACCTACTTGATTTGGAACTACAAAAGGCTTACCTGATTTAAGATTTCTTACCTTTAAATTCATTCTTGTTATTTTCACATTCGCTTACTTTAACCTTAAAACCTACTGTTAGAGATTCAGAGGCTGGATAACTTATGCCGAGAGAGGATCCAAAGCATGTCTGAAACCTGTCTGCCTTAATATCTGAAAAGGTTAAGAAAGAAAATGGAACAAATTACTTGAAAGCCTTAATTTTAATAAAAACTCTTTATTTTTACTAGATCAGGTTTCATTACTGGACTTGGCCATTGCTGTTTTGTTTAGGATGGCTACGTATTCCAGAGTTCCCCCCATGATTCCTTCTGTGACGTAGTGGGTGCCAAAGGTGTTCAGGAAGCGAGAGTAAAGGCCAAAGTCATACTGCTCAGGAAGCTCCATCAGCGCAACATAGAAATCTTCATGAAGCATCAGCTGGTTGCTTCGCATTTTGAAGTGTGCCGTTTGCACCTTGGACCAAAGCCTGATGAAGCCAAGGTCCTGAATACAAAGCAGAAGAGCATGATGGCACTGTTTCATGAAGCGGGAAAGTGTTTTATCTCGAGTTAATACAAACCGGATTCCAAAAAAGTTGGGACACTAAACAAATTGTGAATAAAAACTGAATGCGATGATGTGGAGGTGCCAAAATCTAATATTTTATTCAGAATAGAACAAAAAGCACAGATCAAAAGTCTCAACTGAGAGAATGTATCATCTTAAGGGAAAAATATGTTGTTTCAAACTTTTAATGGCGTCAACAAATCCCAAAAAAGTTGGAACAAGGCCATTTTTTACCAATGTGTGGCATCCCCCCTTCTTCTTACAACACTCAACAGATGTCTGGGGACAGAGGAGACCAGTTTCTCAAGTTTAGAAATAGGAAAGCTCTCCCATTCATGTCTAATACAGGCCTCTAACTGTTCAATCGTTTTGGGCCTTCTTTGTCGCACCTTCCTCTTTATGATGCGCCAAATGTTCTCTATAGGGGAAAGATCTGGACTGCTGGCTGGCCATTTTAGTACCCGGATCCTTCTCCTACGTAGCCATGATGTTGTGATTGCTGCAGAACGTGGTCTGGCATAATCTTGTTGAAAAATGCAGGGTCTTCCCTGAAAGAGATGACGTCTAGATGGGAGCATATGTTGTTCTAGAACCTGAACATAGTTCCCTGCATTAATGGTGCCTTTCCAGACGTGCAAGCTGCCCATGCCACAAGCACTCATGCAACCCCAAACCATCAGTGATGCAGGCTTCTGAACGGAGTGTTGATAACAACTTGGGTTATCCTTCCCAGTGTTCCATAAAGGACTTCAAATCGTGACTCATCTGACCACAGGACAGTCTTCCATTTTGCCACACTCCATTTTAAAAGACCCCTGGCCCAGTGCAAACGTCTGAGCTTGTGGAGCTTGCTTAGAAATGGCTTCCTCTTTGCATTTTAGAGTTTCAGCTGGCAACGGCGGATGGCACGGTGGATTGGGTTTATTGACAAAGCTTTCTGGAAGTATTCCTGAGCCCATTCTATAATTTCCTTGACATTGGCATTCCTGTTTGAGGTGCAGTGATGTTAAAGGGCCCGGAGATCACGAGTATCCAGTAGAGTTTTACGGCCTTGACCCTTATGCACAGAAATTATTCCAGATTCACTGAATTTTATGATGATGTTATGCACGGTTTATGATGAGAACTTAAAAGTCTTTGCTATTTTACGCTGGGTAACAGCATTTTGGTATTGTTGCACTATCTTTATGTGCAACAATGCTGGAGTTGGTGATCCTTTTACCATCTTAGTTTCAGAGAGACACTATCACTCCGAGAAGCTCTTTTCGTACCCAATCATGTTGTCAATTGACCTAATTAGTATTAGTTGGTCTTCCAGCTGTTCGTTATTTGATTAATTTCCTTTTTCCAGGCACTTATTGCTACTTGTCCCAACTTTTTTGGGATTTGTTGAAACTGTGAAATTTTGAATATTTCAATATTTCTCAATATTTTTCCATTAAATTGTTACATTTACTCAGATTAAACTTTTGATCTGTCATCTATGTTCTATTACGAATACAACATTGACATGTACCATCTCCACATCATTGCATTCAGTTTTTATTCCCAATTTGTTTAGTGTCCCAACTTTTTTGGAATCTGGTTTGTAAAAACGTATGCCTAGATTTAGTTACAGTTTGTTACATACAGCTATAGAGTTTAATGTTGAATGAATGTGACTCCTGCTTTTTGTGTATTTCATTATGTGTGGGGCAGGATTTCCAATCACCGGTAGAAGTAATCTACTTAGTTCAGCAAAGGTCTCAGGTTTTTGACATGTCCGTTTTATCACGATCCTGTTTGAGTACTGGCGAGTTTGTTTAAAGTTGGCTGTTAAGCTTTCCACAAATCTAACCTTTATTGAAGAATAACAAGAACAAAGACATTGCTGAATAAAGCCCCTAAGAAACCACATATAAAGCTCGCCATGTCATGAAGGCAACAAACTTGTGTATGTAGGTTTTTGCTCAGATGACCCTATAACTAAACTTTTTGGGTGTAATTCAACACGCCACATGTGGTAGACTTGCAATGACACCAAGTAAACATGGAAAAAATAGGCGTGGAAGTATTACATAGCAGGGGATGCTTTTTCCAACAGAGCTGTTGGGAAAAATGTATGGATATTAAACACCAGGCACTCCTGAAAGAAAATCTGTTAGAGGCTGTAGAAGACAACTGATGGTTGTGAACTATTTGGCAAAGATGATCGAGCAGAAAGTTAAGTCTCAAGATAGAAAAATCTGTTGATACACACTCTACACTAGTCTGGAGTTACACCAAAGGGTGGTTGTAACCAAGTTTAGAAATCATGTATAGAGTCTTCCCAGACCTGCAAAATCCAGGAGCAACATTTATTTTTCTCGCCACAGATTGGCTGTACTTCTATCTGTAGTGGTAAGACATCTTTCTAATATGCATATTAATGCATAGGTATATATTTGTCTATTAAATTTGTGCAGTATTAGCGGTTTCAAGGAGGTTGTCAAGTATTTGTGGATCTTAGCTACTGTGGTCCCTAAACCCGACCAATACTAGCAGTCCATTTAAGTATGTACACTAAAGCATGTGGTTGTAACATGACAAAACATGGAAAAGTGCAAGAGGGTTAAAAGCTTTTGGAAAGGACTATATCCTCAACGACTGTAAAACAAGGTTACTTTGGTGTGTTAAGTGTTGGTTGTTGTATTGGATAGCCCTAAAACGCAAGAAAGTATTTACAGACTGACTCATGTTTCTTCTCTTCTATTCTTTGTTTGGGGGGAATAAAGGCAACACATGTTTGTAAAAGGAGATTTAGTATCACAAAGGTTTGCACGTTACAAAGGTATGCGTTGTGGCAGTAATCATACTTTTTTTGGGGGTTTGTTTTTATTATTTTTTTGTTTATATCATCATACCTGACTCTGATATTTTGTGATGTTGTTGAGAAACTCTGATTCTTTGCTTCTTTTTAACCCCCCTTCCACATAAAAGAGGCCAACAGAGACACCTGTATTGGAGGATAACATGGACTGCCTCGCTTCCACCATGCTTTGCAAATCTTCAAAATATTCATGGGACCCCTTGGAGGTGGCTTCGGCCTGTAATGGATTCAACTTAAATGGATTTTTTTTCCTCCGGAAATCAATCTTCTACAGTTAAAATAAAACCAGGGTGACTGTACTTACCACAAAACGATAGCTATGGTAGTTGTACGGTTTCCGGTAGTTTTTCTCATCATCATTGTATTGTAGGCTTTCACAGAACGCATCGTACGTTAATTTGCTCCAATCTCCATTGTAGACATATTCACACTTTCCTCCAAAGTACTTAGGGTCAAGGACTTGATCCATAAAGTCTCCAGTAAGGAGGTTGTAGCTTCAAAAAATAAGAAGAATTTCATAATTACATATTGTGAAGTAAGTTAACATAGACTGTCAAAAGTATCCAGTATTTACCCTTGTGTGCCACGGTAAGCACCAGGAATTGGAAGTAGAGTTGAACACTTGTCTTCCCTTTGAATAATACGATCACATTGTTCTTCGTCAGAGAAATCCCCACAGTCCGATTCACCGTTACAGCGAAGCGACGAGCTGATGCAGCGTCCTGGAGAGACGTGCAAAGGTTCGGCTTGACAGAAACATTGTTAGAGCAGGTCACCCTAAAGGGCCTTCGGTGGCGGGTCTTGCCTGTTTCCTTGCAGGTGAAACTCTCTCCGCAGTAGTCCTTGACCATACACTGCGTGGTCGCTCTGGGACATGCCAACCTCTCCCACAGCGTACCGACACATTCAGTCCCACCAAACTGTGCAGGTTTTTCCAAGGGTCGGAAACGTAACTAAGAAAAGTAAAGGGGTGTTTTAAAAAGCCTAATAACTCCCACTACACTGCCAATGGGAGCTATAGAGGTCCAGCGTTTTTACAGTCTTGTTGACACCACAAGTAAATATGAGGGAAAAAATCCAACCGTAAAAATATTTTGAACAAAGAAAATTCTGACAATAGGCTATTCCTTGAGCCTTTTGAGTCGGAACAGGCCCACAGCATCGCAGCTCCTTCCCATCCGTATGGGTTATCTGTTGCAACACATTAGTCTCATCTCACCAAAGCACACAGTTCTAATTTATCAAACTGCATGTTTACAATTACAGCACAAAACAGCTTTTTTCCTATGTCATATCCTATTTCTTGGCGTGTGAAGGGTGACTAACTGTTGCTATGGAGACTTGTTGACCTCAAGATGCAACAGTTCTCTAGTGAGGTTTGTTTTACCCGGTCTTCTATCTAGCACTCTGCATGGAGGCAAACCATAATCAGTCCTCCTTCGACAGAGAAAAAGGCCTTTGTGTTTGGTCCTATTACACCCCAGAGAAACAGAAAGTCAAATTCTGATTAGCCAAAGAAGTAAAATAATTATAACAAGAACAGTGCTTTGGTTATATTGATCTTAAAGGGATTGTCTGTGTATCAGTGATGTAAAAACAGCAAAATAAGAATTACTTTCTAAACCCTTCAAAAACCATTTGACCATCTTCACACGCAACTCCGTTCAATGCCTAATCCAGCTGTCGGTTGTGGTAAGAGTGGAAAGGTGCATAGTTCACTCAAGCCTCCCTTCGTTGACCCATCTATAGTGCTTATTCAGTGCTGACTGTGAACAAAGGGATGATCTTATCAGAGAAATTGTGCATTGATTTTAAAAAATTGTGGTTTCTTTAGTGTGTTAGAAAGTGAAAGATCCTCACAGTTTTATCCGTGCAGGAGTCACATCGTGTCCAAGATGACCAGCTCCCCACTTTACAGTTGATGGGCGCCGGTCTGTTTGCGGCTCTGACCGTCCTAAACGTTATTATATAACACGTCTTGTCAAATAAAAGACCCAGAGTGGTTGTTTCAGTTAATGAAGCGGGGAAAAAAGTGAAGAAAAAAAATACTGCACCTGATATTAGAAGTTTTCCACGGCTTCCTGGTAGCATTCACAGTTGGATTCACAGACAAATGCAGCACTAATAAAGCCAGGATCACTTGATTAAATGTCCCCATTTTGGTAATGAGCAGGCGACCTTAAACATATGACATTACAAAGTGGATGTTGTGCTCCTAGGAGGACTTCTACTGCTGTTTTCTGGATCAACAAAAGTGAATGATTGATCAAGAGTAAACACAAGCTTTCACAGAAGCTGGGGAAGCATTTTTTTTAACGACCTGTAACCCCAATGTCTCCTCCTGGCTATTGCGAGAAATCACCATGAATACTCTGTCCCCAAATATTCCTAACATGCTGGATGATTTATATTGAATACGATATTAGCGACAGCAGCCGAGCTTCTTGTTAGACTTGCAGCAGGTGTACCAAGAGACGTGCTTGTTTTACAGGAATATTTGTTGCTGTGCTCCTTTTGTTTATCTTGTTTTGTTATTATATCAGCCTATAATGGCCCTCATTATAAACAAATTGTAAATGTTCTAATTTTTCCAGTTCACATTTAATTATTTTTCTTTTTTAAATGTAAAATACTAACGTTTCCTCACAGATACTTTCTCTGGACTTTATTATTATCTTTAATCTGACATAATTAGAAAAATATTCCCTGAAAGAAAAAGAAGGATGGATTATAAAATATTTTATTATGGATTTTTTTTTTCATGCAACATTTCAGTTTAATAATATGTGATAATGTATTTTTATTTGCAGTAGCTTTTTTTTAATGAAAGCATAAATATATTTAATAACTGTAAAATAATGAGAGCATTAAAGTTTGATCAGAATAATTGTATTAAATAAAACTAAATAATTACTCATTTTTAATAGTTTTCCATTTGAGTAAAAATGCTAATAGGATTAATGAGACACGAAAGCTGGTTGGCTGGCTGGTGGGAGGCTTCTGATTGGCTCAGCCGATGACCGGAAGGCCCGCGCAGACACGCAGGTGTGTCGCCTGCGACGTTTTCATTTGCCCTGTTGGAGTTTGGCGGTGCCTTCATGTCGGGAAGGGATTTCAGAGACGGAGCGGGAGCATCAGAGGGAGACGAATAAAACGCGCCACAATGGAAAAGGTAAAAGTAAAAGCTGTAGGAAAACTTTAGTGGTTTTCTCGAGGGAGTTTTCTAAGATAGGAGCCTACATTGGCCTGCCTGTTCTAGCTAGCTGTACTTCTACTTGTTTTGTGTGGCCTAGATTTTATTACCTTTATCAGCTGTATTAGTGTTATATTTATTTATTTATATATATATATATATATATATATATATATATATATATATTTTTTTTTTTTTCCTATTAAATGTTACACTGACAAATTTATTTCTAACCAAACGAAGATACAAGCCAAGCTTTTTGGCTCAAAAGTATAATAACAATTTCCTTTGTGTAAGGGTTGTATTTAAAGCTTCTTTTTCCGCAGTTCACACCAGTAAAATAGCAAATTGACATTTCTGCTAACCAGATCTGAAAAAATGTCTACTCTCAGTGAGGCCTTCTGCTTTTTAGGTCCACATTAGTTACCTGGAAGATCTTCAACGTGTCAAATCACATTCAAGTGATCCTGTTGATCTGCAGTTCTTCGTCTAGTTTCAGATCATCATGGAAAACCTGTTTAGAATACATGCACTATCATCTAAACATTTCAGTGATCGAGGATCCATGCTGCTGACACTTGTATTACGATTGATGTGGGTTTGCTTTTGCTTTTGCTTTATATGGATTTTCAAGTAGCTGATATTTTGTTATTGCTGTTGTGAGGCTTTTTTCACTTGATAATGTGAAATAAAAAAGGAAAGTAACTAATGATTTATCCTGCCACTGATCAGGGATTTCAAACAAGCACTCGTAGTGTATAAAAAGTATTTTTAGTAGTTTGATTAGTACTTTGATTGATTCTCTTTTTGCAATCTAACAAGGTAAAAGATAATAATGAATGTCAACTAATGTTTTGCGTCTATTTACAAAGATCTTTAAATAGTGAGCCACAGCCAATATGGTTAATAGATTTATTCATTCAAAAATCAACCAAACCCAAATATTTTCCTTTTTTTCCATTCAAGGAAGGACAAATTAACTTCAAAGCTCTGATGGCAAAATTTCAGGAAGAGGGTCTCCTGGCTCATTCAAAAAACAGCCGACCCGCCATTGCTGAAAAGCCCAAACTCCTTCAGCCTTTCCTAGGCCACTGCAGCGCTGTGGTCAGTGGTATTGCCACGGCTGTGGAAAACCACGAGCCTGAAATTCCCCGTGTCCTCTTCAGAGATGGGCTTCCGTCATCCGGGGGCAAGCCGCCGATTTCCATTCCGCCTCACTCAAAGCAGTCCTCTCCCTCATCTCAGGTTGCTGACGGAGATGGCTGGTTAAAGCAATCCCTCAAAGACCGGCACATGCCTCTGGTGCTCCCAGTCCCGCCTGTGAAGAATCACCAGGCAGACGGAACGGAGACGGGAAAGGAAGCATTCAGGCTCACTAAAATAAAGAAAAAGGGTTTGCTGCTTCCTTTCAAGTCAGCCAAAGCATCCAAAAACTGTAATGGCGAGGAGTCCTCGTATGGTTATTTACCCAGCAGGCCTTGCAGCGCAACGAGTGAATTCTCCACGTTGGAAAACCAAAGCACAGAACGAGTTTCGCTTCAGAGCGACCAGTCGACGTCCGAGTATCCCGTCTCCAGTCCGGAGTTCGCAGCCTCCCCTCCTCCACCAGGAACATACCCGGACTCTAACAACAAGGTTCTGAGCACCTTGGAGAAAGCCAAGAAGAAGCTATGTCGTCGACAGATCATGACTCCCACTATACCCAAAGGTTTGCCCTCGCCGGACTGCAGCTGCAGAGAGAAGAGCTTTCGTTTGTCTCCGAAGAACGCCGAGCGCCTTGCTTCACCTCCACCCACATGCCTCCCTCACTTGGCCTGTATTTCTGCTCGGCCTTTCTTCAAAGCCAACAACTCCGCACACAGTGTGTCATTAATATCAAATATGACCTTTTTCCTGATATTTTAAGTTGATTGAGGTATCTCAATCAAAATTGCTTAAGAATGTTTGTTTTTCCTCCAAAGAGCCGACTTTTAATAGGCAGCCTTTCATGGAGAAAGCCAACCAACGGCCACTGAGGCCGGCTGAGCCTTGTTCACCTCGGGTTCCCTTAAAGAAGCTGCTACCTGAGCTCTGGACGCTTGGACCGGTTCCGGTAAAGCCCCCTCGACCTCCAACAGTGGATATAAGCTCCTTCCAGGCAGCTTTAAATGAAGGTATTTCCATGCTTTATTTAACTTTGCGCATTAGTAGAGATCTCAGTGGAGATTATTGAAGTCTTCTTTCAGCTTTTGTTCTTCTTTCTGCAGAATCCTCACCTAATCTGTGTCAAATACCAAATAATGATGAAATTGCCATCCTGGATGCCCCAGATTTCTCAGACTTTGAGATTTCAGAGTTTGAAGCTGTAGCGGTTGAACCTTTTGATATCATCGCATTAGAAAGTGCATCTCCAGACGTGGTTGTTGGTAACCCTACGACACCCAGCGTAAGTGAAGCCGATGATTACGAGGCTCCAGACCCTGCCTTGTCACTCTGCGAACCGGCGGAGTCCAACAGGAGCTACGTAGTCCGAGATCTAAACCTGGGCAGCCCAAACATAATACCTCTCGATCCAACAAGCTTCCCTGAACCAATCCACTTGTGTGAGTTTCCAGAGTTGCCTCTACCAGAGCAACGGTCCTACAGCGAAGAGGCGGCTGTAGATGCTTTTCTCAATTCTCGTCCTGATGAGACCACTGCAGGCGCTCTGGAGCGGCCGTCTTTCCTGGAGGAGTGCGACCTTATTGCTCCTCCGACATCGAACCACGAGCCACAAACACGGCCAAAGTGGGTTTGTAATCCTAAAACAGTCGACTACCGTTTAGTGCGTAGTGAGCAGTCTGGGTTGTTATTTTATCTAATTAAATTTTCTTCTAGTGAACATCACCAGAACAGCTACTACGAAACATTCGATAATGTTTATGAGGATGTTGAGATCAACAAATCCCTTGCAAGCCAAATGTCGGCCAAACGGAAAGGAGGGCTAAAAAGTGAAGTTCCATTTTTGTTTTGTTTTTTCTTGCTTCAATTAAAAAACCTTGCAAACATCCACTCAAATAATGTGAAATAATTTTGTTTTCCTCCAGATCCATATGCCGATGGCAAGTCGAAGGTAAGCCAATTTAAGACCTCATCAAAAATCTGAATCGAAATCATATGATTTATACATGCCCAGCAAAATCATTCATGCCGGTAATATGATTTTAATTTCTTTGCTAGGTGGTAACTGCAGTTTTATTAATCGGGTTTTTTCCCAGGATTTCACACATTTGTGGAGTAAAGTAACAGTTGATTATATATTCCAGGTGTTATGAGTTATATTTTGAATGCTAATGTTTGCAATCTCATGGCAGATGCCTAAAATGCTAAAACTGCGCGATGGAAGCAAAGATTAGATGATAAAAAAGACGTATTGGAACAGATATTCCGATATTTACCACAATCATGAGACTTTCTTATGTGGTGCAGCCCCACCGTCCTTTTTCTCGGACTAGTTTGCCAAAGATGTATCCCTACAGCGTGATGCTGTCACAGACGGATGGATGTATGGATGGACAAAGAAGCGGCGCGTCATGTTTGTAGCATCTTGCTGCTTCCCCCACCATACTTGTGTCTAATTATGATTAGGTCGTCTTACGGCTGAAAATGTTAACGTGGATGTAAGTGATCACGATAGACGGTTTAGAATAAAAATGGCTGCAGTACGATGTCTTCTTCTGCGGCCGGTTAAGGGAAACCTTCAGACTAAACCGCTAGGTTGAATAAAACCCCATGCATGGAAACAAACATCAGGGTAGGGTTCTTTAAAAATGTGTCCCCACATAAACGATGCATTCTGGTGTTTATTTTAAATAGATTTTAATCCGATTAAGCAATTTTGCACATGTTAGCATGATTGATCGCACATACTGGAAAAACTGTATGAATGCTAAACCATGTACTCACTTCCAGAAGGGGGAGACGTGTCTTCACAAACGGCCGCGGCATCCATGGTACGTTTGGGGTTTTGTTTTTTAAATTTGGATCTGGGTTTTTTTACGGCCCTGATGCTGCGTTGATCATCCTGCAGGTGCAGCACCCTGTCAGAGCAATCTCACCTAGTGCATCACATCATAAAGTGCGTAGCTGCTGCATCGTTTTATGTTTGGGTTTTTTTCTTTCATATCGAGCGGTCTGATCTCTCGCCAGGCAACACGCGAGCCCCAACACTGCCGACTACAAAGAGCAGAGGAAGAGGGAGAAACACCGACTCGAGAGGGAGAGAAAGGAGCAGAAAGAGAGGGAGAAGAAAGAAAACGAAATGAAGAAAAAGTTTAAAGTAGGACGTATGAGTCTTGTTTTTGAAAGGCGGGCGGGTGGCGCTGACTCACCTCCCCGCTGACCGTGCAGGTGACCGGCGAGGAAGAGCCAATGTACCACGCCAAGGTGACGGTGGCCAGCAAGGTCCGCAAGAACGACCTGCCTGTGGGGAACGGGGACACGGTCAGCATCATCCGGACCACCAACTGCCCCAGAGGCAAATGGTTGGCCAGGGACGCCAACCACAAGTGTATGTTTAATCTGACTGAACGACACAAAATAAAATAAAAAAGATGAGATTTATTAGACCTTTTATTTGATTAAAGGAGAGTTTCCATTGGTGTTGCCCTCTCTGCCATAGATGGTTATATTTCGGTGATGAATGTCGAACTGAACATCAAGGACATGCTGGAACTCGGCAAAAAGGCTCAAGCGGCCGGACGAGGAGCCTACGTGGAGCCGGATACCATCAGCATTGGGAGCCGGTACAATGTGGAAAAAGACAAATGGATTTTCTTTTTTTTGTTTTGTTTTTCTTTACTCAAACCATCTGTTAATCAGTCAATTCTGACCTTTTTCCAGATCTTCAAACCCTAACCCTCTTCTGACGAGCAGCTGTAAGTATCTAGTCTCTGGCCCCGTTTGCTTACTCGTCAATCACTCGTCGCTCCAGAAAACGCTTTGCGCTTGTTGATTGACAAAGCGGCAACGTCCGCCCCTCGCCATCTGCCTCAAAGCTGTGTTGTTTTACTGTTGTGGAGGAGTTCTGCATACGCTTTTGGGCCGCGGCGGCCGGGCATCTCTCGTCATCCTTAATCGCGGCAGTTTGTTTTTTTCCCCCCCTTAGTCTCAGACGACAGCGAGGAGTGGGCCTGCGAGGACGAACCTCTGTCACCGTCCTACGAAAGCCCGTATGATGGTTTCTGTCCTTTCTGGGGCTTAAGAGGTCTCACAGTGGTAGATTAACTGTATTTTATGGTTAATGAGCAGGAATTCCCCTCTGTGTGTTTTGTCCTGCAGCATTGCTCAGCAGACTGTTTCGGAGCCAGAGATGTGTAAGTGTATAAAGTAATTAGGTGCTGTCTCTTTAAATGGAAGGGGGGGGGGGTACCCTTGTGTGTTTTATTTTTTTATTTCAGTACTGCTGTCTTTGCATGACTAAACTCCTCTCAGCTCCCTCTCATACTCCCTGTCCTTCATGTGCTCACCTTACCAGCCTGTGTGCACGTGGAAACCCAGCATACGATCAGTGACAGCAACCTGGAAGACCCGCACACACAGTAAGTCCCTGTAACTGCAAGAACGCCAAGTTTTGTAACATCTAATGGTTGTCGGTTAACTCTGTGCCTTGCAAAAGTGTTTTGAGCTCTCGCATTTCACATTGCAACAACAAACCTGAGTGAATGCTTATTTGGTTTCACGGCGTTGGACGACTATATAGTCCCGTGATTGTGAAGCAGCGAGTAAATGATGCGTGATTTGTGGCGTCTTTACTCTGATGCCACTAACAGCGACTCAGTGATTGAAGAAGTCGGGCATTGAAACAAAGTCGATATTGACTGTGTCGGCTGTTTTGTGAAGAACCGATCGGTCGGTGAGAAGGTTGACAAGAACCTGCAGAGATCAGGAGGATTCATTAGTTTCTAAAACAGCCATTTATCATCCACATCCACAGTCTGGTCAGAGAGAAGAAGCCAGCAGGCGGCAGAAGCTGCTGAGACGTCTAAACCACTCTAAACTGATCGGCTCTGACGTGATGCGGCACCGTGCTGGAGGATCTGTCACGGCCAAATCCAACTCTGTATGAGCCTCGGCACATTTCTGACCACAGTTGCTCTCCATCCAATCTGGCAAACGCGGATCTGTACAGACGAGAAATAGGAATTTGTTTTTAATCGACCAGGTCGAGATAAATTGCTGAAGTGTCCTCGTGGAAAGGTTAGCTCTGTTTTACATTTTGTTCCCCTTAGTGTAAGCATGAAAGTCAGCAAACGATAGAAACCAATGAGCATAGAGCGTACCGATGCAGTTAAAGATGTGGAAAAACTAGATCAGGCCCTGATTCTCAACTGGGGAAGAGAGAGAGAAAATAAAGCGGACTGCTCCCTTCTGGCTGGGGTCAGTGGACGAGCATAAAGTGTTTTGTTCCCCAGTGACTGTGGGAGCGTGAGGAGGGTGGAAATGACTGGAGCCTCTTCTGCTGTAAAGTGGTCGAAGAGCCGTCAGCGTTCTCTGCATCTTAACTAAAGAAATGTAATTATCCAGAGGGTTTTTGTCCATCAACGACAAGTCTGCTGTAGCTAATGTAGTCAGTATGATCGTGGTTTTGTTGACGCCTGTAAAAGGAACACCAAATTTCTACAGAATTGTTCGGATCATTACGTTGGATCGGACGTTCATGTATAACCAGAACCCCCCCCCCCCCACCCCACCTGTGCTTTACAGGACCAAACACGGGGCTCTACAGAAACTAGCCTTGCTGGTTCAACACAGCAGAGCCGACGCTGCCAACGGAGGAGCGGCGTCAAGTAAGTTGACAGTTCAATAGCCTCCCCGACGCTGTTTGCGTCACGGCTTCTCTGTCTCACCTGATAGCACTGAAGCCAACAGATTACCTGGTGTGGGGGGGGGGGGGACTTTTCATGCGATGGGGAAACGACTCGAATGTTTATCTCCTGGAACTGGGAGACAAAGCGGATGCTGCATATTTTTCCAGAGCCCAGTTCAAAGTTGAACCGACTGGTGTATCTGCTTGTCTTTATCTAGGCCTCCTGTGCTCAGTCGAGGAGCCTCCACATCCGTGAGTGTTTTTTCCGTCTAATCAGAGGGAGAAGCTCGACTCTCTTTGATCATTATTGGCATTGGCGAAGCTCTCAAGTGGTTTTTTGTTGTTGTTCTTTTCCTCCAAAGAAGCCCATACCTAAAGCACCCTGTTGTTTTTTGTGTGACAGAGAACAGGAGATCGACTTCACTGAGCTGGAGCTGCTTCCTCCTCCTCCTCTTTACGCTGATACCCTCTGATCTGCACCCTCTGTGTCGAACATCCATCGACGGCCAATACCCTGAACCGACAGGAGGAAAAAGAAAACACCTTTTTGATTTAACTTTAGGTCGCACAATGGTTTGAGCACTTCTTAATAAAAAAAACAAACATTTTCTTTAAAGACACTTGAGCACACGGTTGTTCATGGCACAGGAGCGGGTAGAAATAAAAAGTTTGTGGTTGCTTAACGTTCTTTTTAAATTTCCTTTTTTTTATTTTTATTTTTTCATGTTGCATAAAATAAATATATGACCTCGATTCCTCTGAATCTCCTGGACTGTATTTTCAGTTTAGCTTACTCACTTTGAAACTGAAAATCAAACAACTTTCCCATTCATGACTTATTCATAGTGGATCTGGGGAAGAAAAAAAGAATGGTGGGAAAGGTTCTCAGAAATGGATACAACTCCTGGATGTTACTATCAAAACTCTGTGAAATCCCCCTCAGGATGCTGACTCCATCCTTTCAGCAGGTCTGCTGCGATTGTGGGAAAGAGACTTCCATATGGCTTTAATTGAGTTCAGAGGAGGGGAGGAGTCTGTGGAGGGGGCGTGGCTTGCGTGGGACGCTCCGCCGGGCTTAAAAGGGAGAGGAGAGGATGGTGAGAGCAAGACAGCGATCTGAGGAGACTGAGACAAGTACAGACAGTTCAAAGGTGAGGGAGACAAAAAAAACAACCCTGCGTGAGACAGTGTAACTCCACCCGAAAGCTGCTGAAACGAAGAGGCTTTAAATGCAACGCTGCTTGATCTACGAGAAGACCACGATGGCAGCCGACACGAAGAGTTCACTGAGCCACAGCAGCTGCAAGGAGCACGGCAGGAGGAAGCTGCTGGTGGCCGTGGACCTCTTCTGCCTGTTCCTGGGTAAGCACGGCTCACACACATGTGGGAACATCTGGCTCTTTGTATATTCCACCACATGTGTTTGCATTTAGATCTGCCTGAGTAATGAGCAGCTGTAAGTTATGGCTCCTAAAGTGTTGACTATCTTTTTACGTTTTGTTCTACAATAGGTCATAAAAACCAACTGTATATGATTTGCAGTTACCATGTAAGACAGTTCAGCTGTATTTTTATCTTTTTCAACCTCAAAAGTTAGTTTATTTAATTAAAAAGTAAGTTATGGTCAGATAATGACCAGTTTTAGTTGTAAACTTTAATAAGTAGCATAATTGTGGAGCATTGATGTTTGAAAAAGCTGATTTGTAGTTGGACGCTGCCCTGCCAAATCAAATTGAGTTCAGGGCCCCGGCGGCCTTGGTGGAGCTAAAAATTCGAATCCAATCCCACAAAATAAGCCGTTTTTCTCTTCCTTGTGTTTTGTTCTCCCATGGTCCCTGAAATGTGCTGGTTTAAAGGAAACCCACTAATGAAGTGTTCCAGCATCTCTCCTCCACCCACACCTGTGACCATATGAACCTCTGCTTTGACTTCTCGTTATATATATATATATATATCATTTAATTTTTCCCCCCAGAATGGCTCGAATTCCTCGCAGCAGCAGGAATGCTTCTGATGTGAACGTCCGCTGGAATAAAATGCCGTAATTAAAACCAGAGGTCGTTTGCTGGAGCTGGGTGCGAGTTAAACGCTCCCAGCTGTCGATGGATGTTGTTTCTGATAGCGAAGCATGAAAACTCTTCCTTTAGTTGGATGTAGTTGACGTAACCGCATGTCCGTAGTGTATTAGAAGAACTCCAGTGCAAAGCCACAACTGTATAAGGTAGATGTTCAAAATGACAGTCGCTGCCTTCTGGCAGATCCGCCAACTGTTGCCAGTGTTGTGGAGGATAAACAGTCTCTGTTTCACATGCACTATGTTTAGATCCAGGCCAAGTTTCATCTCTGTGGAGGGTAAATCCCCCCCCCCCCCATCATACCCTCCAATCATTTGTTCCGTAAACCTCACAGAGAGAAACTTGTCAACAAACCAGCCATGTGTTGCTGTCTGAAGACGTGGGATAAAAAAAACAATCCGACCACGAGGAGGAAAGTGTGGCTTCCAACCAGCCGTCTCAGTACAGTTATCCCTGCCTGCAAGCATCCGGCTCTCTTCCTCCGTGTAGCTCATCTGTGGTAGCGAAGATAAGAGCTTTGAGATGGAAAACATCAACCTAACTCTTCCAGGAACAGTTTCAGTTTGACGTTACGTGGATGCAGTGTTTCCCAGTTGATCCTCTAATGACGTTCAAGGTGCTCAGACCCTAAGTAGATGGCCAACAAGCAGACATGCAACTGCAGACCCTGTGATTGAAAGGGTGTCTTAAAGATCGAATACGTTGGATTAAATGCCTCTCATCGTCTGAAATGTCTCGACATAACTCGTTCAAATTGACGCACAGAACATGTGACCAAGGATGCGTTCCCGCCTAACCTACTCGGCTTGTTTCTGTTTACGCCGTAGAGCTAGGAGTGAAGTTTCTCTGCAGACGCGGCCGACAGACGGGCTGTGTGAATGCAGCTGGAAATATAAGAAAAAACAACCATATGATTGTGTGTGCTCCTAAGACGTGTTCACACGTACCCACCGCAGACTGCAGGCAAGCTCTAAAAGTGGAAAATGTCCGTATGTTTGTTGTTTTTGTTTTTTTTGAATCGCACTGCCCGTTTTGCTGAGCGCCTCCAGCACATGTGGAGCATTTCTGCTGGCTTGACTGTAGGAACCTGTTCAGGCGCCGAAAAAGCCGCCGATAACGTCATTTGCTTGTTGGGAACACGGAGTTTCTTTTATTTATTCAGGATGGGACGGCTCTGGAGTCTGCGTTGCGATGCAGAAACAGCAGGCTGCTTGAGTTCACATTGCAGCGTATGCGGGACTTTACGTGGGATTTTCCTGCTTTAAATAAAAAAACATTTACTCCTACAGCTAATGTTTGCTCCATTACGTGCAGGTCCTTTAGTGTATCACAAGTGATACACTTTTATTTCCATTTGTGTTTATTCTGAAGTTGTCTCTATAAAAAACCAAAATCTTAAAGTGAAAATGACTTGCCTTTAAGATATACGAGCCCTGTGCTCTCCCATTATTTAGTTTATTCAACACAAACAAAAGGAAAACCGCCCGAGCTGCCATTCACATTTACCATGATAATATAAATGCGACAACGGTTATGGACATACTCTTTTATTCTTAAATAAGGATCATTTTCTAATACCTTATAATTGTTGTTACTTTTAAAACACACTATTTCTAAAAAAAAATACAAATAAATAAATAAATAATAAAATAGCCTGCAATGCTGAAAAAAGTCCAACCACTCAAACTGGCAGCTCTGAGGTTAAAACAATTTGGATATCAGTTTAATGAGAATCTTAAAGTTTGTCCTCGTTTCCTGCACACCGAAGATATTCCCGCACAACTTCATTTGTCATTGTCCCAGGCATCCTAATTCAGCCAGCTGATAACCAGTGTGCAGCAGCATTGAGGCTCTGAGTCCAATTGACTTTTGCAGTTGGCTAATTCCCAAGAGTTTCCAGACTCTTAAAAAAGGCCCCTCCCTTTTTGTTTTTGTTTCACCAAAGAGTAAATTTGTTGTGGTGTAAGATGATCCGGTTCTGGTTGGTCGGTCCAAAATTTAGAACTCAGTTGATCATTCTGAGTTGCAGATACTAGTTTTAGCACCATTTACAGCAGCTGATGAAGCCACTCGGCTATTGTTACCGTTCTAACAAATCGTTTAGATCTACCCAAAATACTGGGTCAGTAAAGTTTTTATTAAGTTATTAAATAAGGATCAAAAACTTTAATTTTTGTTAGTTTCAAAATAACTATTTCTAAAAAAAAAAATAATGATAACCTGCAATGCGGAAAAATCCAAGTCATTCAAATTGGAAGCTTTGCAGTTAAAAGCCTTTAGTGATCAATTCAAACAAATTCTTGAAGATTCTCAGTGTTTTCCGCAAAACTTAATTTGTCGATGTTCCAGGACTCCCAATTCAGCCTGCTGATGAGCAGTGTGCAGCAGCATTGTGTTTCCCATTGCTCCACGGAGCTGGAGAAAACTTCTTTTCATTGGCGTTTGATTAAAGGGGATTTAAATTGAAATATGGTGATAAATTTTAGACTTAGTTGCGCTAAGGTTTAAACACGTAGTTTCTGATTGGATAACATTAACTGCCTCATATGTAGTTGGGACTCCTGTTTAAATGAACGAACTGATCAGAGAACAGCCGATGGGGATCGAATCTTGCTTCCTCAGACCATCCAGCTCGCCTCTGTTGTCTTTACCGTTGAGCTACTGCAGGAAAACATCCTCACACCTGCTGACAGGTGTTGATGTTGGCAGGACGGCGATTCACCACAAACCCGCTGATGTTTCATGTGGGCTCCGCTGTGCTCAGTGCTGATGCGGCAGTGATGGATGGATGCGAAGGGGTCATGGCTGCAGGCGGGGGAGGTGGATGAAAAACAACCGAATGCCCAGAAGACGGGATCGGACTGTGACCTTCTGCTTCGTGTGTTTCTGTCTCCCGCTTGTTTCCAAGAAGCTGTTCCATCCGGTCACGATGAGGCTCATTGAAATACCAAAGGAGTCTTGAATTCATCAATACATTTGCCAGATCGCTTCTTCCTTCAATGTCGGATCGCCGCCCCCCCGTGCCTCTGAGCTTGTGGTTAGTCTGGGTCTGGTAGTGGGTTTAAAGATGTTGCATTGGTTGGGGTTGGTACTTGCATCCACCTCCAAATTCTCCATCACATCATGTCTGGCCTGCCTCCTGTGCTGCTCTCCTCACGGACAGATAAACCAACGTTTGACATTCAGGATGAAGCCCACTGTAAAGTCAGGTGTGTATTGACAGCTTCAGAACAGTTCACATGTCCCGCCCTATGTCTTTCCTTTTTTTTTTGTTTTTCCCTACTGCGCCGCTCCAGAGCGGAGTGCCGCTCTCAGTCAGGTATTTGTTTGAGGTGAAAGTTAATAAGCCTAGACCTGCGGCACGCGGAGGGCCGAGCAGCATTCTAGATCTCCCAGGGCACCAGAATCGCTCTGTAACCTGAACCCGGCACAGCTGGACCTTGAAAGCCACAACTTGGCTCTGTGCGTGTGTTAATAGATGGGGGGGGGGCGCTGGGTTGAGGGGCAACTCAAGCTTGTGTTGACATTGGGTCTGAGAAAGTGTCCCCCACCCCTGGATCAAAGCCACCTCCCCAACACCATCACAGGTCTGCTTGTTTTCTTTACATCTGCAGCCATCTTGAAAAGCGAAACACCCGTTTGAAGTGAAGTGGAAGCATATTTTGCAAAGTCTGTGTTGAGATTAGAAGGCCCCTCCCGGGTACCTCACTCACCCCCGAATATCAAAGTCCTCCATCATGGACTCCTGAGATCCAGGAAATAAGCCGACCTTATCGGCTTTTGCTACGTTACACCCAATCTTATTTGTTGTCTACAGATCCCCCCCCCCCCCTTTTTCCAGCGGTGAAAGACAAGAAACCGATCAGACGTATGTAATAAATGCAGACTTATTTGCAGAACAGTCATATTTGACTGCTTGTAAGGTACACATGTGCATAAAATGTGTAATAAAAGATGTCTGGGCATGTTCTTGCTTATGTGGACCAGTGGTGAGAATAAGTAGTGACTCTGGCCAAAAAAACCAAAAAAACAAACTGATCATGAAAGACATTTTTCCTGATTATAATATCGGTTAAACAAGACTCGGCTAAAAAGAGGGAAGTGACGAAGTTAAAACTGCAAAAGTGCTGACATGGTTGCAGGGGAAGGAGGGCAGTGGTTACTACCTTTCTGCAAACATCTGTTGAGGTTGGCTCGTTGCGCATGCAATGTCTGGAATTTTGACTGAAAACTACGAAATCAGCAAGAAAATGGATCAAATGTCACGTTGGTATCAATGACTCCCCGGACAGAGGCGCGCAGGTTTAAAGAGAGGCGATGTCAAACGCACACTCCATCGATACCAATGATGCTCATATAGGGTGCATCCCATATGCTCGGTCTAAACTAGCTAATGATGATCGCTGCTATGGGGGAAGGGAAACTGTGGGATACCTCTGGTGATTCAGAGCTTTCTCTGTCCTCTCATTGAATTTAAATCACATAAGGGGAACTGACACGATTCAACATTTTGTGGTGTTTTCTCGTTTGAATGACCGTTCTGTTCAGTTAAACGTGTCATGGAGGTGTTCCTCTTTACTCTTGAAAGCGGTTTGTATGTACTGTCCTACTTTTCTTATTTCTTTAGCTGTTTTTATTTGTTCTATGTGTCCTTAATAACCGGCCTCACCTGCACTCGTGTGTACATCTGTCCAACCATGCAGTGGTTCTTGCCGGCGTGTTTTTGCACAAATCTCCCTTCCCGCCATACCAGAGGGGGTTCTTCTGCGACGACGAGAGCATCAGACTTCCCTATAAGAGCAGCACGGTGTCCACCACCGTGCTCACAGCCGTGGGCGTCACTGTGCCCGTGGTTTCTGTAAGTCCCGGTGTGGTGAGAGCAGGGGAACGAGGGGCAGCGTGTTGCGGAGCACGCTCGATTCACCGGTGGCCGGCTTTTTACCACACACACACGCAGACACGTTTGATGGCTTCCACAGACTCTTGAGTCACACTCGGTGGTTTTGTCCCATTGACTGCAAATCATGTATGCAGCACATTACTAGCCCTGCAATTTCCACTGTGTATTACCATAAACTCCTTGATTAAAATCCCATCCTTCAGGCAGCCGTTGGATCAGGAACTTTTTATCAGTCTATAGACTTTTTGTCAAACTATAGATCGGTCCGTTCTGCTTATAACTTCTGCTATAAGCAGAACAGGGCAATGTGTGTTGCTCATGCGATTGTGGATTTCAACTACAAATTGGCTGCATAAAATCTATGATTTTAAGGGGTTCTTATAAAGCTTAACGGAAAGAATCCTTTAAAAAAAATTAAAAAAAAGCACCCATGATCTTCAGTTGACAGACTGAGAGAATCACAACCATTGGCCTGATCCACAGCGACCCTCCGTTGGTAAATAACGGACCAATTAGCAGTCATTACTGTATTAGTCACAGATAGCGGCCACAGAACGAACCGAGCCTGTTCCAGATGTTCTCTTGACACCTCCTGCTTGTAACCACAGCCACCATAATACTATGCGTGTCATTAACCTCCACCTCCATCTCTTCCCCCACCCCCCCTGCCCCCCCTCATCTTCCCCTCTCTCTGTGCCACTCACTCGCCTCCACACACTAGCCGGCCTGCCTTTCTTGGTCATTGAGACCTGCGCTGTTCAGCCTTACCGTAGAGGGTTTTACTGCGACGATGAATCCATCAGGTACCCGGCCAAAAGTGGAGACACCATTAGCGACGGTGTGCTCAGCGCCGCAGGCATTCTAATCACCATCCTCTCTGTAAGTCACCTCACTCTCATCACTAATGTCATCTTTACTCTTCATGTTTCCGCACCATGCACATGTACTAGCAGCACCTGAGTTGCCAAAATGAGTTCTCACACTGATCGTTCCTTTCTTTTTACTCTCCCATCTTGGTCCTGTGTACAGCTTATACTATTCCACTGTATATGGCAACAATTTATTAATTGTGAACAGTCAAATCTGTTAGTGTTGTTAATGTTTGCCTCAAATCCGCGGCTAGATGCACAGTTGTTACTCTATTGTTATAAAAATGTTATTACAGAACAATAATATTGCATTGAAATTTAAAAAATTACCTGAACCATTTGTTTTAGGGTTTTACAGCGTGTCTAAGATAAATATATTAGAAAATCATGACTTAAAGCAACACTTATCCTTTAATATGATATGAAATGTGCACCTTTTTCTTGGTCATTGTTTAAAATCAGAATACAATCGAACATGCCTTTGACGGATGTTGGTTTTAATAATGCAGGAAGTTGATAAGAGCAAACGGCTACTTGCTTCAATATTTTCTTATCTACAGTAATAGTGATAATTAAAAACTTTAAAACAACTACAACTCTGTACAACGCCAGTTTTTCTAGAGGTAGTTAATAAAGAGGAAGACGTCCTACCAATTAATTTTTTGGAAAGACATCTTGAAGTCAACAACCCCTCAGATCAACCATTACATGTTATCTAAACGAGGCATGCCACAAGCAAGATCTTGTCTTACCATTGCAAGTGTAATCAGATAGAGGTTTATAGAACGTCACAAGGACTTTAGTTGGAAATCTAATCTTTAATCAGATTAGGCCATGACAAAGTATATATTTTTTGGCAATCAAAACTCCGCATTTGTCTGGCATAAAGCAGGTGATATGAAGGAGTAATATTGAGCCATGGTACCTTGTTGAAGTACAGAGAGAGTACCAGCTCCGGTGGACTGTAATAGACAATGTTGTAGTAGGATAGTGATTCAAGAACAACAGATTAACAGAAATAGCTATTTTGAGTTAAGATGAAAACTCAAAGATTAACCCTTGTTCAGTTTCATCTCTTGGATTGGAGGGCCGAAGTTTGTAGAAAGCAATCTTCAATGGACATTCCAAGGTTTTTTTTGTTACTTAGTTGATGGAGCAAAGCATACAGAGCATGGCTCCTCCTTTTCTTTGTGCTGGTCATCAACTGTTTGATGTGGGGGATGTCATCTCTTTTCTCAACTAGCATTTGTAGCCCATCGGCCATTGTGGTTGAGTTTGTCATTCTGGCCTTAACAGAATGCTCTATCTGAGACCATAGTTTTTAATGACTGTGAGGTCAGGACTCCGGATAAACTGTCCTATCCTCTCCACCTGCCACTAACAGATCTGTGGAGGCAAGCATTACCAATCGTGGCAGATACAGTTCTGTCCCCAAGGAATAAAGAACGACATTACCCCTGGGTGTAGCTCTCAAGATCCCTTTGCATTAAGTTGGCCTTAGGTGATGACGAGCCTCGTTTTATAAATCAGAGACTTTCTAATTTAAGCTGATTGGGATTGGCAGAGGGTTTGGAAGGTTTTTCATGGCAACAATCTACATAATGTACTCTCTACAATTAGACTCTCTTTACAAATGTGGTCACGTTTAATGGGTTACAAAAAAAAAACATGCTTCCCAGTAGTAGAAGGTCCATTCCAAACAATCATTGCAAGAACAAAGCAAAAAAAAACAAATGAACAAAACAAAAGCAGACTTACTTCAAACATTTCTGTGCTTCATCTCAGGAGCTTTATCTCCTGCTTTGGGGGCATTGACAGGATAAACTAAGATTATCCACAATGATAACTGATGCGACTCATCTCCACACCGGGGATGTCAGCCAAGTTACCGGCTCCATAGAAATCTAGATAAGATTGAGCCAACACTACTCACTCAGAGTTTACCCCAAAGGAAGCTAGATGGCTGGTGATTACGGCTTTTACAGTAAAGGGAAGTTTGGGGTAGTTTGGAGAGCTTTCCTGAGAGACAAATTGTGAGTAGGTCATTGCAGCCTGATGATTAAACTCATTGTTGGAATTATTGTATTTTTATAAGCGTGCCCCTTGCCAGGCTGCCTTTAAGAGATACAGCAATGAGGGAGAAGTAGGAGGGTATTTTTACATCTAAATCCAAGACAAAGCAGCTGGTATTTTAGGACGCAACACTACACCGAAAACAAGTTTCAACTCTAGGAATCCTTTAAAGAACCGCACCGAGTAGTAGACGAAAGCTACTCAAGTGTGTAGTTACTGCCTACACCTCGGTAGCCACATAGTAATACATTCACAACCACAGATGGGTAATTTGTGTGGAAACAGATTCCTGCAGCCTAACCAAAACATAGGCCCAGTTTAAAAAGTTAACTGTTATATCTCGCATTATATGTGCCGTTCCCACCTCGCTTCGTGATCGAGGAGGCCAACATAGTCTCCCCCCCACCCCCACTACCTTCCCCTCAAAGCAGAGTACTGCACAGACCTGAAGCCATGGGGGTGAGAAGGAGCCGCGGCTGTGTAATTACGGTTGACGCAATGGTTGTTTGGTTAAATACCATAATTGCTGGGGCGGAATTGTGGTGAGGGCCCCAAACAAGCAAAAAAATAAGCAATATATTTAATTTTCCCCCAACAAAGACATGACTTTTGGATCCATTTCTGCCCTCTTTGAGTTATCTGGGCAGCATTTGTGTTATATGAAGGAGAAGAAAAAACAAACATGGGCTTATTTAGTGCTTCATTGGTCATAGAGGAGAGGCCCTAATGTCATTTATTTTCACCTTTTATTAGTCACTTTTGAAACTTGGTCCAAGCAGCAAATAAGCTTTTATTCCTCCACTATGCTAAGATTTAGCAAGCCACCAACTGCGGTTTGTTTATGCCTACATCCAACCCCCTCCTCTGTCAACTACAACCAGCATTCGTCTCCCTATTAAAGAAACAAATTACCCCTAAAGGGAGCTCACGTGTAACAGCAGCTATGTTTGTAGAGTCTCATAAAAAAGCAGCTTTTCAACCTTGGACCTCATTTGAGACGTTCAGAGTTTAAGACAGGAATCCTAATCCTTGCCTTGAGTTCCAGTATCTTGCAACCTATTAGATGTCTCCCTGTTTAACACACCTGCATCAAATGGCTTTACTGAGGTGTGTTGAAGCAAAGACATCTAAACACTCCATTACACTGGACCTCTAGTCCTGGATGTGATGGATTTAAAGACCCCAGCCTGGAATATTGTTCTAAAATGTTCTCCAACAAACCTCCGAAGTCTTTTCAACATGGCTGTATTATAGAGAAACTAAGTTATACACAAGTGGAGTCCCATTTCCTACTATGTAGACTCAGTAAAGTCAAATGAGTTTTGTGGTTGAAATAAGACCAAACAAGGAAAAAGTTCAAGGTGTGTGAATGCTTTCGCAAGGCACTGTACGTGTGCTACTGAGCAGCTTCAGATTCATTCGTTCGCTCAGCAAAACCTTCGTCGCACAATAGGAACCAGATGTGTTGTCTCTCCTCCAGCTGGGTAGCTTCAGCTGGCTCTAAAGGCCCCTGCGGTGGAAACAACACTATTTTTTTAAATCTGCATGTGAAATCTACAGCGCTTTCCAGAGTGCCGCTTCCTCCTGGGCCCGCTCACAAGATTTTCGCTACGAATATTGAGGTGCAAACATAAAGACAGTCAAGGGAATCCACCGTGAACTCTGGAGAGGCGTTTCAGAAACACTCATCTGGTTCAGAGAGAAAGAAAACAAACGTGCGCCTGGTGGAGTCTGGCCACCGAGAATCAGACACGTCGCCTAGCTCAGCGTTTTCTTGATTAGAACCAGTGGTGCCTCCCCCCACCCCTGCACTGCTCCTCATTTCTCTTCTTACTTTTCTCCCTCTCCCCCTTCTTTTTGGTACCACATCTTGTTCTTTAAACTTATTTGCATATCTTCTCTCCTTTCTCCTCCATCCTCCCCCAGTCTGTTTCTCTCAACTCTCCACAATTTCAATTGTAATCAACTTCGAAGACAACAAAGAGGGTGGAGGGGGTGTCAGGGTGGGTGTTTTTGAGCTTGACCAGCTGTTTGGAGTCGTGGATACTCACCTCCCCCTGATTGTCCCTCCCGTCTCTTCAGTTGTCAGTGCCGGGGCCAGTTCACCCGTTTGAGTTGCTTTCTCTCATGCTTCACTGTCTTTCAGAAGACTAGCGTGGACTAAAGACATGCAGAAAATATGCAGCCCAAGTGTGAGGAGATCTCAGTACTCGTTAGTCTATGAAGGTGTTAAATTAAGTACGTTCGTTGGTACCAAACCAACACCAAGGCATGTCTCAATAATTGTTCAGTGATCAGACTATTACCCATCCACCCAAAAATGATAAACGTACAAACTGTCAAAAAGATTTATAATTAAAAAAGACTAGAGCGCTTAAAAGGCAATGTGAGCAACATCCCTGAAAAGCATGTGATGACGTCAGAAACATCGGACATTAAAGACGTCTACATTAGAGGCTCGGCCGTTTCACTGACATCGTCCTTGTCCTCGTAGATCATTATCGGTGAAAGCTACAGGATCTACTTCCTGAACGAGGGGTCCAAGTCGTTCGTCGGGAACCCGTACATCGCCGCTCTCTACAAGCAGATCGGCGTGTTCATCTTCGGCTGCGCCATCAGCCAGTCCTTCACCGACATCGCCAAGGTGTCGGTGGGCCGCATGCGACCGCACTTCCTCGACGTGTGCAAGCCCGACTTCTCCACCATCAACTGCTCCCTGGGCTACATCACCGAATACACGTGCCAAGAGCCAGAGAGCAAAGTCCAGGAGGCCAGGTAATGCTAACCCACTGTGGCACTTCAGTGTTCCGCAGGCAAATTTGGTCACACTGGATTAGATTTTGATTAAGATGCTGACCAATGAACGTTCTCTTCAGGAAGTCCTTCTTCTCTGGACACGCTTCATTCTCCATGTACACCATGCTTTACCTAGTGGTGAGTTTCCAGACTTTCCCCGTACTCTTTATAAAATGGAAAAAATGTACGTTAATGTCCCCCTTTCTTTTGTTTTGTTTTGTAGTTTTACCTTCAGTCTCGCTTCACTTGGCACGGAGCCCGCCTGCTCCGCCCGCTGACCCAGTTCACCCTCATCATGATGTCCTTCTACACTGGTCTCTCTCGGGTGTCCGACCACAAGCATCATCCAACCGATGTCCTGGCCGGGTTTTTTCAGGGCGCCCTTGTGGCTTACTGCGTTGTAAGTCGCCACACCGCTCAGGAGCATGCCTGATTTTGACTTTCAGTAACAAGCTCTTAATAACATGAGGGTTAAAATGTTCATTGGTATTCTCTAGAGGGATCGTGGGTCTGAAGCGCTGCAAAAACTGAGCATATTCGCGTACGTTTATTGTCTGTAAAACAAAATGCAATAGCATGAGATATACAAAATGTCAGAACTGATTTCTTGTCCAAGTAAATTACCTCCTTGTGTTGCAATACTGTGGGTTGTAAGCTTGTTGACCGTAGTTTTGAAATGAAAAAGGGAAAGCAACTGGTGAGTTGCAGTGTTGCTTTGGCTTAACACCAAGTTCAAATATTATAATATTTTATCTGGCAGCATTTTGGTGCTCGTTAGAAAATCTGAGAATCTGATAAAGTAACACAGAAGACACAAATGAGTTGTATACACAAGGAAAATACTCGATAGCCCTGAGCGTGTGAATGTGAGATATCTGACAACTCTACTCTTTTTCCATAAACAGAAATCTGTGGTTTATAGCTCAAATGGCAAAATTCAAATTGACATCCCTAATTTTGCAAAAGTAACCTGAAGTCTGTATACATGAAATTGCTAAGTAATAACCCAGACATGTTTCCCATCAGCCACATTTGTTTTTCTTCAACACTAAATCAGATTTAAAACGCATAGATGTCGTATGTAAATTGTGAACTTCATGAAATATGAAAAGCACAATTTTGTCTTTACTACAGTTCGTCCGTAAACATATTCGGAAAAGCGGTGGTGACAATTTTCATGCTAAATCCATTGGGGTTAAACTTTGTTATTGGTTTTTAGAACTATTATTATTAATATTTTTACAGGTAAGTTTGTTTGTAGATGAAAGTCAAAAAACAAACTTAAAATGATCTTAATATTGACATATTTAATCAATTGCCCTGAAAGTACAAGCACTGGAAGGACATCAGAACGAAGGGTTTTATCAGGTTTTACTGGCATCAAAAAAATGAATGTAACTCGTAAAGATTATGTTGTTTATTCATATTTTCATCGTTTGTAAACATGCTGGAAATTATAAGGAGCGAACCTCATTTTTTAAAGAATTTTATCTATTCCTGCCTGCAGGTTTTCTTTGTGTCCGACTTGTTTCGGCCCAAAGGGAGACGCTCCGCTCTGTCCCAAACACCGGTGAAGAAAGATCTCCTCCCATCAGCAGACATCAGGGAGCGGGGAAATCTTATCATGGCGTAGAAGCGAGGCTGCAAGCCGACTGCAGACAGACCATGAGCCGAGTTGTGCCCTTGTGTTTTTTAATTTTTGTTTTTAATTTTTTCTACAGCCACTAGTTCTTCATGGATATAAGCAACTCTCTGGGAAACAGCTGAAAACAACTAGAGGAAACAGTGGAGCAACTTTTGCTCTGTGGAAGGACCTTTTCATCTTTTCCCCCAAATCTCCCAAGACATATGAATGTGTGGTGAGGAGAGATGATTTACACAAGGAGGGTTTGACCTTCTCTCAAGTTATGCGGATCGCTGCACGTTCTCCATTGTTAAGACTTTTTTTTTCCTGAGCAAAAGTATGAAATCAAAAAAAAAAAACGTTTAAAATGTCAGCTGCTAACAAAGCTGTGCGCGGCTTTCGTGGGTTTATTTCTCCCTCTTGGTCCAGCATGTGAGCTCCCCTCGTAGTCCTCGCTTTGTGACTCATTAACAGACGGGAAAAAAAAACCAAACAAATTCCTCTCAGTCAGGAAGGATATTGTTTTAGTTTATTACAGGACACTGAGTGTGTAACTTTTAAAGCACTGCTTTAGTCCAGTGTTGGTCGTGGGTGGGTTTTGGATGGGGGGCCTCATTCTGCTGGCAGGGATGGGCCCCCGCTGAGCCATTTCATGACACGACTTTCTTTTACATGTGCCAGACTGGCGCTCGGGTGGTGTGTGTGTGTGTGTGTGTGTTTGTTCTTGTTTTTAATGTTTTAATTAACCTTGATGTCACATTCATATATTTCTGTTTATGACGTTAACATGTGGCAGAGAAACGGCACCGGCTTTAGCATGTCCATGTGGATGGAGAGAAGGACACCATGTGAATAATACAATTTGAGCTTTTTTATGATATACTTTACCAATGACAATACTAGTTGCTTATCGTGTAGGTTGCTCATAGAGATGCACAGTGACTGCTCAACAAAGTAAAGGCTAACAGGTTGCGCCGTTAGCCTTCCACAGTAAGCGGCTCGGCCATTGTTGGCACATGCTAGCGATGTTCACCAATGTGTCAACATACCAACGTTTTCCAGCTACAAAAAGGAGATGCTAACTACTCTAATGGTGATAATCTGCAGCATTGGACGCCTACAACAGCAGCTCATTATGTTGAGGAAATGTCGTTCTTCCCATCTAGCTGTGACCCCTTTCTCACACAGTGTGACGTCGCCTCCGCTTCAAGTAAAATGGTTCTCTTAAAAATACTGAATGATCCCTTTAACCGTATTAATCACCTGAATGCTCTAAAAAATACAAATCAGAATCAACCCTAAACTAGCTTCCCCAGATACTGACCGCAGTTCCCCTATAGTTACCCAATACTAGTTTCAGTCTATACGATACTAGCGTTTAAAATCTAACAATTTTCTCACCAAAACCAAAAATATTTCAGACGACCTGAGGAAAAATCCAGCAGACTTTTTTCCCCCAGTAGCTCACAGGTGAGGTGCAGCAACAAGTGGGGGAGGGTCTGTATGTGTTATGCGTGTTGTATTGTGTTTTCCTCTGTGAAGCTAGAAAATAAATGCAGTTATTGGCATCTCATTTAAAGGAGTTTAAACCAAAATATGTGACGGAGCCTTTTAGGAGCGAACGGTAGATTGACGACGGAACACTGATCGGTGCATCTCTAGGTAATGCCAACAATATAATGTGCTGGCACGACTCAAGTTTGTCAAGCATTTATAGAAAGCGAGTGCCTTTAAAATATCTCGACTCGGTTATAAATAACCAAGACTGCCTCAGAAAGTTCACTGTGCCACTATGTGTTTGTAAATTGCTGTAAAGTGTGTCTTGTTCGTTTGTGTCCAGCAGAAACGCGCCCACTAGAGGTCTGCGTTGAGACCTGTGTAAATGTAGAACGTACTTCTGCGTGAGGCAAACCGCATCCAGTGAAGTGAATATGAACTCGTTCACAGAAACAAAAACAACAAAGCAGTCGAAACCAGACCGCTTTGGGTCGTTTAAATTTTCAGTTTTTTTGTTTTTTTATGAAAACGAAAAACCATTTTATATTTTTGTAATGTGAAATTTTATACGATCAAACTGTATTAAACAATGTCTGATACAACACACAGATGTTTCTTTGTGGTTCTTGTTTTAAAGTTTAGATCTGTTCCAGCCGGCTTCCAGCTTCGCGTGTGATGAAGAGATTTTTGGGCGTGGGGCGGCGGTAGACTTCCACGAGCCTCTTCCTGTGGGGAAATAGTGAACATTCCAGGTTTTAACCCCGCTCCCCTCTGGAATAATATAGAGTCCACACATGAGCTCTGTGGCAAACTATACATGTGAACATACTTGGAAGCTCTCTGATTGTGTTGAACGCCCTGGTTTATCCATTTAGAGCTCCTAGTCTCCACGAAACTCTCTAGAACATCCAAATGTGCTGTTCCCTCACTACGCTAAGCTGATTGTTCAGGATGGGGCAAATGCCTCACAATGTTAACTAATAAGCAGCAAAATGTGTTTTTAGACAGAAAGCTTAATATTGTTTCCCTAAAAGATCAATTCAGAAGGTTTCATACAATTATTATTATGATGTTTTCATAAAGCAAATGTTAAATATATTAGAGAAACTGCAGCTTGGAAAGATGTAATACCTAGACCCCGTGTTAACTTGACATGCTATCGCCTGGTGTTTGCAAAGCAGCTAATTGGTTCTACCTCCAAGATTGAAGATGAGAAATAACTTGGATACATTATAAGGAATATTTGGTGTTTTCTAAGCGTCCTTGCAGGGGCTTTGAATTATTTGAGGATTTTAACTATTCGAAGGTGGCATCCCTAACCAGCCTGGATACTGGGGTCTGCTTCATTTAAAACATAAATAAAAATCCAGGAATCATCACAGGCTCAGATATACATATACACACACCTGAACCAAAGGTGTAAACTGACAAAATGTTTCCTTAACAGATGTGGAGTAATGACAGACGCTTTAAAGAGGCTTAAGAAAAGCATTTCATTGAGTGTGAAAGTTTGGATTTGAGGTGTTTTGTCTGATGTATTCCAGGAAAAGGACATAATGTGTGTCAGCATAACGGATCACGCCCAGCAAACTGTCTTTTTCAAGACCAAAGGACACGTGTGTGAACGTAACCCTGATGTAAGCAGATAGTAAAAAGTTGAGCGCATGTTATTGTAAAAACTGATATATTAGTTTCTCCTGGTACACCACGGTTTCAGGTTACATTTCTCCAGGGCTGTGGTGAACGTTAAATTAAAAGCATGTGGGTTTTATTGTTCATGTTGATGTTCCAGAAGAATGCGTGGATGTTTTTGTTTCTTTGACTCCCATAAAGGTTTTTTATAGCAAGGTCTGAGTTGTTTTGATTGTTCTGGATTATTTCTAATGCTCTGAACGTTTGGTCCAAACAGCTTAAACCGCTGCTATTCCTAACTTTGTGCAAGGAGGAAGGGTTAATAACTGAAGATGAATAACATCTTGACATTTGATATGTGAAGATTATTGTTTTTTAACTGAATACAAGAAATCCTTATTTGACAACTGCTTCCATTATTCTAAATGAGTGTGTTATTTAGTCTGCCTTTGTCAAATTTAAATGTGTTTGATGATCTGAAACATGCAAGTGTGACAAAAAAACCAACAAACAAAAGAAACAGAGGAAAAACGTTTGTAGGGCTCTGCATTTATTTATGATTTCAACATAGACAATGTGAAAGTTGTAAGAAAGCACATGCTTTGCTAATCCATTATTTTTCTTGCTCTTGTTAATTAAGCTAATTAGGAGTTATAAGCCAGATGATTTCCCACAGTGCTACGGTTTTGGTAATATTGGTCAAAAATGTCCTCTGGCCAGAAACTTATAAACAAGATGCTTTTTTAATCTCATTAACGTGAGTTTAAACTATTGGAGCTAGCTGTTTTTCTTTTTCTTGTGTATTTTCTGTTTGTTTTGTGTTTTCTGTTACTCCATTCCTGGTGTGAAAATACATTGCTGATGATAGAATGGAGTATGGAGGAAAGTGGTGGCTGGAATTGGTATTTTATGAACAAAACTAGCAGGAGTGTGTGGCTAATGACAGATAGTTAGTTTAATGGTATCAAATGTAAATACATTCACTTTCGTATCACCAAAAAATTGACAATTTTCCTTTTCTTTAAAAAAAAGTGTGGAAATTCTTTAATGAAATTCCCCATAAAAGGTGCAAACCCTCTTTTCCTCCTCTGTTAAACAATGCAATGCATGGAATTCGTCTGTTCTCCTTCAAAAACGAGGCGAATCTCTGCCTGCAAACCAGACCGCACACACCTCCTTCGCTAACATCATTAGTGGCACATGTTCACTCAAACGATATCTTCGTTCTCCTAACTGAAAACAACAGAGACATCCCGATGCAACCAAAAAATCTTTTTGTTTTCCAGTCTTGTTTTCTATCTTTGGACTTTTTCCTGAATGAGATTTAAAGTGGCTTTTCTTGATCAGCGGCTTTCAACATTCACATGCTGTAATCCCTTTCATGTGGTCTTGATAGAAAAAAGAAAAACTGTTGTGTTTCCCTGCTGTTATTTGTGAAGCAATTACCCTGTGCCGTTTACAGATCCTTCACAGGGACTCCAGATATGTTGCCTCTGTTGCTCTGAAGGAATCTCTCTTTCTTGTTGGTCCCCCTTACACACAAACACACTTGAAGCATCATCAGGACTCCCACTGAGAACACAATTTGTAGCATCTGTTACCAGTTAAATTACTTTACTGATACTTTTTTTCCTAATCATGCAGTCCCTTTGGACTACACCAGAGAGAGATGATGTTATCGAGTTCCTGAAAGTATGCCTGGTCTAAAAACACCACCGGGATCATGAAGAGAGCCCTGCTAGCTGAAATAAGAGTCACTTCCAGTCAGCATCCCTTACAACTTGCTGAAAAAGAGCTGACACACTGGAGCTTCTTGTGGTACATCTGTTGCAACATGGCAGACGAGAGAGCTCTGCAGCGGAGAGTGAAGGACGGTCATGGTACAGTCTAAGCACTCTGTTCTGTTTTTATCAGAATCAAGGCAATTGCTCAAGACTGTATGTTAAAATGATGTATTCTGTCGTAAGAAGTCCGTGTTCTGTCATCAAGTGGGAACAGCATGTCCATTTATGTCTATGTACATAAACAGCCATTTAAAAAGACTTTTGCAGAGTAGCCGACAATTAAGGCTGTTCACGTTCATGAGAGAGAGAGCTTGGGGGCAGAAACTGTCTCTGTGGTGGCGGTCTAGTGTTCTGTCGCTCCAAACTTAAAGGAAAAACTGTTCAAAATATTAGCTGCCATTTATCTGACACTAGACCTGTACAAGTGCTGGATATAAGGAAGGTAAGCTTTGAAGATCCTCTCAGTGCAAACAGTTGTACGTTGCAGTTTGAGCCCATTTGGTTGCGGGGATTAGTCAAACCAAACGGTGATAGATGAACATGGGACAAACTATACAATGGCTGTTTTTCAAACTGGCAGTCAGATTAGACTCAAAAACCACCTGACTCCCATCCAGTTTTCTATGCAGGAAGACTAAAAAAAAACGGAATAGTTTTGAGTAAAACTTTAGCAAGGTGGTCCTCAATCACAGAGAGTCAAAGAACAGTGTTGTGTAGGATATTGGGCCTCGATAGGGAGTAAAAATGATTTAGGGGTTGTTTTAGGAGCACCACAAGGAGTTGAATGTTGTCTAGGCCTTCAAATTTCAAATTTAGCATCTGTGTGATTCAATGCTACCACCTTAACACCAGATACCACTGCACATCTTCCTGCTTCACCGACATGGACGACAAAGGTGGACTAGAAGGCAGGTGGTTTTAATGTTTTGCCTGGTAGGTGCAGTGTTGGAGATCTCAGACCAACGTATAGTTTAGCTTGGTGGACGTTGTTTACAATGGATGGACAGAAAATGAGGAGAACTTGAAATTAGTCTTCACCACTTTTTATTGGATTGGTTTCTGTTATATATTGGGAACCAGTACAAAAACAAATTGTAATTTCAGATGTTCTGAAAAGAAAACAAGAGCCCGACTTTGTTTTACTTTACAAGAATTCGGTGTGCCTCCTTGAGTCAGCTTGGAGCCAGTCGCAGAGCCCGCTGCAAAAGGTCACCGGTCAGACAGATGGACGGATGCTGAGAGGAAGCGTGGCAGACCCTCTGAACGGCCTGGCTGATATGTGACCTCCTTACAGCTCCGCTGGGCATGTTCTTCTTACTCAAGCGTGATCATGGCCGGCTCCCAGGGAGGACTTTGGCCCCTGAGCTCTGCCAAGTTCTGGGGAATCTTTCATTTCTTGGCAAAGTGGCACACAACCAGTATCCAGGACTTCCAGCAAGAAGCAGATAACATACTTTATAAACTAAATGTTAAATCTGTGGTTAGTAAATGGTTGCTTTGAGCTGACCTATAATAGGAATGCTGCAGCTGACAGTAGCTGGACTTTCAAATGTTATGCAACTCACTCTTATCTGCTTTTAGTCATTCTCATTCTATGAATGCTAATGTCCGCTTTTAAAGTACTCCAAGCCCCGAGGTTAACATAACATGCTGTGTTCATGTCCATAGGCCCTGAGTCCTTAGTGATTTAGGCTTGTGTGCTCCAGCTGTGAATCTTTCTTCGTCTGCGTCTACATTTCCTGCTGTCTCTGTCTGTCCTCCCGTCTGTCTGGACAATGTAAACACTGAAGAGGCGAACCAGACTTCTCTTTCAGCAGATATTGAGACTGGGCAGCATTGGGCTCTCCCGTGTGGGACTGTCTAATAAACATGAAAGATAAACTGGATTGTAGTGGCGGAAATAGGTTCGGAAAGTGAAATTCTGGTCACTGGAATATTACAGTTACTAATGGTTCATAAGTGCCTTTAGAAGTCATCCTCCTATTTTCTGTTAAAGGATAAACTTTCTACGTCCAGATAAATCAAGAATCATTTCTTTTTGATTACGATATATCATTTAAATCCCTTATCAAAAAGGGTCTCTAAATATTATTTTCCAAAATTAGATATATTCTCTGCAGGGGTCATGCTGGAAAGAACTGAAACTCTTGACTCTCAGGAGGTTCACAAAATGCAGTTAAACTTTTTCAGTTGATTCAAAACGCTGTACTTTCTCCAGAGTTACAATGGACTTTTTAGCTGCTCTTCTGATTAACACCTTAACTCCTTTAATGCGGTTCAGGGCCTCCTTCCATTTTTGTGAAAGCACTTTGAATTGTCTTGTACACGAAAATGTGCTATACAAATAAATTTGCCTTGCCTTGCCCTTGCGTGATGAATTGGACGTATGTCATATACATTGGTAGATACTGGACTGGTATCAGCAGCCTACATTTATTTCCTTCTTGTTGCAGTATGAATGAGGGGTTGGTCATGTGCTATTGTATTGATCATGGTCAGGATTGCGTTTAACAGAGATGCCAGTGATGTGATCGCTTTTTCAAGACGTCAAAACAATAAGGAAATATATATATACTGTATAATATTGGTAAATATTGATCATTGGTCACAACTGATCTAACTTTCCCATCAGTGCATCCCTAGGTGAACGGATGCAATACTCTTGTGATACTCTCTTCGTAGAGAATAATAGCTCATGCTTGGCTTATTCAGAGGGAATGACCCAAGCTTTAAAGATAACTATAGAAACTTATAATAATCAAGTCCTTCCCCAAAAATAGTTCATGCTGCACAAAGTGAGGTCACTCTTCACAAAAAGCCAATTTTATTGCACCTCCAAAAGCTGATACCTAACCAGTCCCAAACTTTTAAACTGATCCCCAAGGCCTTTGTCCTCCCATCTCCCTCTTCTTTTCCTTTCCAAAAGAATTTAACTAATTGCCTCCATATGTATCTGAAGGAGCCCCATGGGAAAGAGGCCAAGACGAATGCTGTGCTGACAGAGCCCAAATACTGACTTCATCAAACAACACAGACACGCTCTGATGGTCACCAGATGGTCACCTGGCTCTGGCAGCTGTTTATGGACAGCGCTGCAACGCGTCATCAGGGAGGCTCCTTATCTTCTCATTCAGCATGTTGAGGAGGACGCTGCTCTGGCATGTGAAGCTGCAAACAGGCCCGACAAACAAAAAGGTTGCAAGCTGCATTTGTCAAATGAGAACGTCTTTCATGTAAAAAATAATATGGAGGTAAAATCTCAGAGACCCTCCGAGGGGTCTTATGTTTCCAGCCAGTAATTGAAATAACAGCAGAAGGTAGAAACATGAGGAGCAGGGCAGAAAAAAAAGGAGAAGCAGGGAAGCAGGGGTAAAATTTTCCACATGATTGGGTTTAAATCTCAGGTATCCAATCTTAATATTCCCTCGGCAACGTACATTTCCACTGGCAGGCGGCCAGAAGCATTCGACCTTGTTCTCTTTCATTCGTTGTCACATGGCGAGCTGCAAATTGGTGACCTTTCGGAAAGTCTAAGCACGTATTTGGAGAAGTATCGCTTGAAGAAGGTCATCACTAACCACACAGGGTGAAAATCTCCTAATGGTGCACAACTACAGTTGTTGAATTGTTACATTTGTTGAGGCTGCACAGTAGAACGTACAGGTGTACTTTTGGAAAGAAATTTAGTTATGTCTGCCCAGGTTTAAAAAAAAAACATTTCATCAAGAAACCATCTTAATGTGAAGTGATGGTACATTTCTACCTAACCTGTTTCCATCTTTGAGGCACCATTTCAAGACATCGTTAAAATCCAAAGAGACATATATGTTAAATAAACTATCCAAAGTCACAAAGGTACAAACCCTTTCAAAAAGGCGCACCGTACCAGTTTGTTCTAAATATGTAACATAGAAAAATAGGTCCTGCTATCATAGCCCCTAAATTCAGACATCGTTCATCATAGCACACTGAAAACAAGTGAGCTTGTCACTCATTTGGCCCACTAACCACCAGCAGCATGCAAAACAGTTTAGCTTTGTTTTTCGAGATTCTGAAACAAAGAAAATAAATCAAAAGGCACTATAATATTTACAAAATAGGTCCATCAAAAAGTTAACAAATCTACCATTAAGTGTCTCATTAAATAATGTTAATTTGAAATATGTATAATTATTTTATTAGATGTATTAGATACAAGTATATATATTCATCACAATGAAATAATTATATGTATTTTTAGGGGTCGCAAGTCTCTGGTTTTGGTTTGGGGGGTTTTTTGGGACCGAAGGCACAAAAGTTGGATATCCTGTTCTGGATCGCTCATAACATAAAGTCTTGTAATGCATAATTTATTACCAACATCACTCTGTAGGGGCTATATCGTTGGAAATCTGTGGAATCGAGCAGGTTCCCTTGCTACTTCTTTTACTGGTAAAAATTCACTGCATGAATGGAAACGTAATGAAAGACGTCTTTTAGTTTGCTTCAGACAATTGATGACTGACACTCAGACAAATCCCCAAAACACATCAAAACTGTTTTTAAGTGTATTAATCTTATCGTGAGCTTTATGCCCAATAACTATTTTCATCCATTATTGGTCACATTTTGAAAATTTTCAAGTTTTCCTACATAAACAAAATACCATTCATCAGTATTTTGTGGATGACTTTATCGCTGATCTCCGACATTAAGAATGTGTGACTCACCAGAGGAGCTCCAGATCTGCTGCAGAGATCCGCTCCTCCCAACTCTTCAATGACATCAGAAAATGCGCTTTGGGAGTGTGGTGAAGAAGAGATCAGTAACGATTTGGCAAAAACAGAAAAAGGAAACTTAAATAAAGCCTTGCATTCATTGCAGACAGTCTCGTGTAACACATGGATCGTGTAGTTGGTGAGATAAGTCACTACAACACAAATAGATATTAGAGATGAGCTATAGAGGAAAAGGCTAAATATTTATTAGAGAAAAGAAAACATTTAATTGTTAGTGTGTGTGTGTAAATGTAGTGGTAATTGAAGAGAACTCTTCCTTTCCCTGTACGGCAAAGGATGAAATGTTGCCGTCGGGTGGATGAACTGGACAGAGGTTTGGCAGCTTGTTGCTCAGCAGCACACAAATCTTTGTCAACACAATCCCCAAACACTTTGGCGGAGCAATTGTTCCCGTGCATAAATGGAAGAAGGGTTAAAAGGCCACCGTCTACAGTGAGATATGTTCGTCACAACTGGAACCCATTTAAGAGTGAAGTCAGTCTTCCCAGAAGCCAATGTCTCAACAAATGCACCCAGAGTTTAGACTGTAATGTTCAAACATGTTTAAAAAACTAAAACAAAGCAACTCCATCGTATAGTTTATGGAAGCCATGAAAGGTAAGAAACAGGCCGTCTAACTCCTACGCTTATTTTTATTATCACATTTTTTGTCATGGAACATTTTTGTGCTGAAGATAATCACACAGACAATCATTATAGAGTACAACATTGGACCAATTGTGCTTCTTTATTAAGCCTTAATCAATACACAAACGTTTCTTTCATTTCTACAAGAACAAATAAATAAACCAAGTGGAAAAGAAAAAGAAAACGGTCTTTCTAAGTTTTTCTGTTTGTGGTTTAAACCCTGAAGGTCTGTCATTTTTCAAAGTTTTATTTGTATTCCCCTCCAACACACTGGTTCTGTTGGGATTTGAACGTGCAGAAAAGGCAGAAATAATCCAGGAAGAACCTCAGCTTAGTAAAACACTCAGCTCCTCTGTAATGTTGAGCTTTCTGAAGCGCACAAAATCTTTTCTGCAGCAATGTCTCACCAAAGATAGTTAAATAGCATAATGTAAAGAAATTATGTCCCTGCTGTTTTTAATTTGTGGTGGAATTTAAGAGGATGTAGTTTAAGTCCCTTAGCTGTTTACATTATATGCCATTGTGTTGCATAAAAAACATCACAGTTTGATGTATTCTGAATGAGTATTCTCTATAAACACCAATCTATACGAGGAGGAACGTCACGCCTAAGTAAACAAAAGTCTTTCATGTGTTGCAGTTTTTCTTCATCAGCAGTTTTCCACAAATCCAAGTGTTTTCTAAGCAGGAATTGAAAGTGAGAGCTTTCAAAACCTCGTCTCCTTCAAATGGCTCCTCCAACCTGAGGCAACAGAGATGCAGGAGTGATGCCTGGCCTTTCTCTTGGGCTCTTCAATGAAAAATCCTGTTTATCATCTCGACAATAACATTCCCCGGGGTTATTTATTCAGGAATGTTAATGTGCTCAGAATCTAGCGGCCCCCGTGGCCTCTGACACGACTCCTCTGGGTTCCCCTATCATGCATTCGATCAGGCTCTGCACGAGCTCTGCGGTGCCGCCGCCATCTGTTCAAACAGCAGAGATTGATGCTGGAGGATTGAGTCGATGGCCGTGCAGTCCGACAGCGTGGTGCAAAAACGCCACAGTGAAACATTCGCACATCTCCGACCACGTTTATTTAGAATACCTACTTCAGAAAATGTTTCGATGTCAAGTTTGGAGGTCGTTCTGCTGGAATTTATTTACCTCACAGTATGACTCTTTCGCTCTAAACTGTATTTTTTGTTTAATTTTTCTTCGAGGTTTGGTACGTTATGTCATGGTTTGAATAAACATACAAATGTGGGATGTTAATGGGCCTCGTCGTACCTCTGAGCCGAATGACCTGGCAGGATTCATTTTTTTCTCCCGAATACAAACATGTGTAAAGAGTCCCATGTTCCTCTGGCAAAAGAATCTCTCATTTGATGGATTTTTTTTTTTTGGAGCCTTTAAAAACAAAACTATCCAAACTGTCTGCTGAATGTTATCCTTCTTCTGCACGTATGAGATTAGACCTGAATGCAAATCCTAAATTTTGACTTTATGCTTCTAAAATACAATGGTGGAGCCAAAGTATGTGGCACTAAATGACAGTATTGGAAACCTATTGATATTAAAAGCCACTAATCAGTTTAAAGTTAACACATTTACATTCATGCATTTAGCAGACGCTTACAAAAAAAGTGTTTAACATTGAACTACGACACAATTTACTCAGTAACCTGCAATATGCTAGGAGAGGATTTAACATTAATGATGACACTCATTTACAGCCTTTATGTAAAAATATGAGCATCATTCAGATATGTGTTGTTTTTTTAAATGTACAACACTAATGACTACGAATTCTGTTTAAATAGATGCTGCTCAACTTTTGCAGCGGGGATCCAGTAATAGTCGTACACTGATCATAAGCTACACTATGCTCAAGCTCTGTCTGCACCTGAGACGTATTCTCACCTTTATTTGCTGAAACATTGAACTTTTGGCTTAAGTTCTAATTAACAATTACTTGATTACTTAAAGAGACTAGTAGAGCATTACATTTAAGTCTCATGTAGTCGAGTTATCAATCCATATTGAAACAAAGTCAATAAAATATTATAGTGAAATTACAGCTAAAGTAACAATTTCCATTCTAATAGAGTAGAACACTGTAAATGTGTCCCCCCTAGATGGTACTGTAAAATAGTGGTGCATAAAAAGTGGCACCCATACATCGCAGAAATGATAAGGTTGTATGTTTCGCCACATGTTACTCATGTTTAGGCGCACATGCCACTTGAGTTGATAAGCTACTGTGGGAAGACGAATTTTAAAGGGTATTATTGTGAGCGTCCAGCTTTCTGTAACGTGATGGACAATGGCACCGTTGAATTAGACAAAGCTGACGAAGTGAAGCAGATTTCCCTTCCAGCCATCGGAAGAAAGCCTCGAGCTGAGAGAGGAAAAAGTCTTAAAACAAGATTTATCTGATAACATTACATTGTTCTGATTATCACTGCTCTTCCTGTTTTAGCCTCTCTTTAGTGAGGCAAAGGAAAATGATTCTGTTTGGTTGTGAAAGCCCCCTTTTTCATTGTATCGGCTAAGCCTTAAGGCTTTATAAACTGCTTCACACTGACTTAAAAATCTGGGAACGACACACATCCTGGAACGTTCTCCAATTACAATGTGGAATATGCCTGTGCAGGGTTATGAAGGGTAAAGTATAGCTGTAAAACAAACAGAATTCTCATCTAATCTTTGTATCTATTTTCTTTTAGCAGGAAATTGTACAAGCGCCTGAAAAAATAAAGGCAGAAGTTAATATTGTAATTATTCCCTGCAAGCATACTCCAGAATCTGCAACCTCCATTATACATCCGGCAAAAGAAAAAGACAACACCAAAACATAACCACTATATTTTAATTAAAAGCTTTATCAGAATCAAAAGGTCTAACATTATAATTACAGTATATAAAAAAACTCCAATCAGTCTTGTGATGCAGGATTGGGTCAAAATGTGATTAGTAACAAAGAAAAGAAAAAAAAGAGACACCTGTTTTCCCTCTTTTCTGTCTACTCACATTTTATGCCTTTGCTCCGTTTCATATGAGACCATTTCCACACCTGGGAGTTTATTTTTCTTGGGAAACGTGGGAATTGGATGAATGACTGATTTCTGCCATAACAGGGCCGTAAAAATCCAGAGGTCT
>JAVLVB010000022.1:919610-949907 GCA_032876305.1 Orestias chungarensis
GGGTGTGTGTGTGTGTGTGTGTGTGTGTGTGTGTGTGTGTGTGTGTGTGTGTGTGTGTGTGTGTGTGTGTGTGTGTGTGTGTGTGTGTGTGTGTGTGTGTGTGTGTAGAACATTATACGTTCAGTGCAAACAGTGAACTCCATCAAATTCTTCTCTTTTTTTCCTTTCTTTTCATGTCCTGCCGAACGCAGGTGTTCATGCTTTTACCAAACATACTCAACGATAAGGGGCTCTTCGGTCGCCTAGCGCTGCTCCAGATGGATTCGGTGGCCGCTCTGACCGCCGATCTCTCCCGCCTCCTGGATCAGGCCGACAAGCGCACGCACGGGGCAACCGGCGACGCACACACCGCGTCTCAGCTGGGGCTCGACCGGCTGGCCCAGGCTCTGCAGGTGGCAATGGCCAGTGGAGCTCTGCTCTGCTCCAGAGGTACGAGTCAGGAAAGGAAAAAAAAAAAAACCAGGGCAGCCACCAGAATTTTAGCTCATGTAGTTTTAAAATAATTAGTTTAAAAATAAATGTAAGACTTGCAGCAAGGATGGTCAAGAACTGTTTGAACTTTCTGGCAAAATATCCAAAGTGCATTTCATTTCTCCTTATTTAAAATAGCACACTCCATAATTCAATGACAGGCATCTTTAGTCCTTACTGGGGTGTTTTTCTATTTGACCTGGTCGTTTGTTCAGGAATCTTAACCCTCTTCACCACGAAAGGCCTTCAGATAGTTCTTATTTATGGGTTTGTTTGCTAAAACTACCTCCTCTTTTTTGTTCCACTTCCCATAAATTTGCACTAGAGCTCAGGTGAGCAGCTTATGAAGCGAATCCATTTTGTCTTCTGATGCTAAACCTTTTTTGGAGTTTGATTTGCGATTGAAATCAACAGCTACGTTCTTCACCTTCTTCGATGGGATTGTTGTGGATTAAATAATCCGGATGCGTCATGTTCATGGATCACGATGGACGCACTGAGGCTTAATTCAGAAGAAAGGCTCCGGACGCTCCTTTTAAAGTTTCCAATAGACGCGTTGTATCGGGAATCGACCAGTCCGGCTCGGTTGTCTACGGGACGTGATCCCACCAAGTGTCTACATCCATGGCGTTTGGATTATCAATCGGCATAAAACTAGCATCTCATTCGGATTACAATCTTATTCAGATCAAGCTGAATGCGATGGGGACATTTTTAATGATGCTAATTTAATTCAGACCTGGACGTTGTTTGTTCAGATGATTTGTTTTGATGTTAATATATTGACTGTCCAATGAGCCCAAGCCTCAGCCTCCTCGGAGACAGTTTGACGTTTTCTGCTAAGATTTCCTACGACTTCTTCATGCTCTTCTCTTATCCTGGGAAACACAGACATCCCTTAAACAAGATCATTCTTAGAGCTTCTCAATCAGTCAATCAAAAAAAAAAAAACGTCATCTATTCCAATGGGAAAATCTTCAATCTCCAAGCCGTACAGAAATGTTATTTCTCCAGTAAAATACCCTGTGTCTCTTTCAAATGAATTCTGGCAAGAGTTGCAAGTCAAGATCATGTCCTTGCTAAATTATACAGATCCTTATCCTTGTTTTAATTCTCAAACAACCTAGAAGGGAGCTTGTTTCAGCTGCTTGGGTTCTTTTATTCATTGTCCAGATGTTCTGATCATAGCTGAGCGCTACAACATACACAGGCCTGTAATCGGGCAACAATCCATCCATAGATCTCCATCCTCGGTGAACCTGTGAACGGACACCCTAAACGTCACTCCTGTTGGGGCAAAGACTGACCGTGAGCCCGGCTAACTATCATCGCTGTGCCTTGAAACTGCTCCAGCGCGCGCTGACGTCCATGCTCTGAAGACACAACTGCCGTCTGTGAAACTCAAGGTTTCGTGTTTTGTTTTTCAAAAACAAAGCCGAAACCTTGAGTTTCCCAGACGTGGGGTCATTGACAGGCGACACGGTGACCCAGTCCATCCTATGCTAAGAACTAGCTTTTTGCTGTTGGTTAATAAAAAAAAACACAAAGTCGCATGGTGATTTTTCTGTTCATTTTGAGGCTCCCTGCATTTAAAACAACCTGAAGGTTCACTAAACACTATCTTAGGTTCACACCGGTAGGAATATTTGTATTTAAAGGCCCTGAGACTGCTGAGATTGTTAAATTCAGATTAAAATAAGATCAGGTGACCCAAAGAAGCAGTCGTGAAACCAATGAAGAAAATGGATGTGAGGGTTTTTCTGAAGCCGTCTTCGGAAAGCTTAGGAACAGATTTCAAGTGGGAGTGATTCCACAACAGATTTAGGTTTGCCTTTGTTGTTTGCAGGAAATGATAGTAGATGTTAACAAGATGCATTTTTTACATTTTTTTTGTCTTCACAGACGACCTGAGAGCCATCTGTTCCCGCCTTCCTCACAACAAGTAAGACATTTAGTTTCCGTGGTACCAGCCCGCTTTTTAAAATGTTGTCTCATCAGAAAAAAGAAATCTGCCTAAATTTCCCCCAAGAAAAAGGGTTTTATGTTCGCTTGAGGTGGTTTTTGGCTTTATCCAAAAAGGATTTAAGGGGAGATGGGAGGTGGCATTTGCAGAATAAGTTCCGATGTTTTTGCAATATTTGAAACGTTCGCTCAAGATTGCAGTTGTACGGAAACATGGCTACGGGATGGAGTCACTTGAGTCATAAGAGCGACTGCCCTACGTCAATCTGACGCAGCGTTTGTAAAAACGTCACAGGGGTCTAACAAAAAGCAGATTGTGGCTCCTTTATTGTGGAGATCACCTCGCGTTGCTTTTTGCTCTATATGATGAGCCCACCCACCAGCGCTGGGACTTTACTGTAATGGTTAACCACTCCAACTGTAGAGTCATGTTCTTGTGGAAATACCACAGTGGATTTGAAGACATGGAGGCCAAATTGGACTTTAACTAGGCCAAATGCCCTGATCTGAACCATTCCATCGTAGCTCTGGAAGGTGAGCCGGCCCTGTCGCCGTTCCAACTGAAGAGAAGTTTCCCCCACAGCACGATGCCGCCACTACCGGGTTTTTCTGAAAGCGACAACGTGGAGAGGTGTAAGCTTATAATCTGGACTTGTGCAACTACCATAATAAATTTCTCACACGTACCTCTAAAGAGTTAAAGATCTGCCACTTCTCTGTGATGTGACGTTTTTCTCCGTCTTTACGTTTCCAGTCTGCTCCAGCTGGTACTGTCCGGCCCGGTGTTGTACTACAACAACATCCACACCCCCCCGCTGGCCTACAGCCCCCACGCTGCCCACTCGCCTATCCCAGCACACGCGGCGCTCCCCGCGCTGCCGGCACACACGCCCCTGGCCGCCCACCCCCAGTACCCCGCTCAACCCTTCATGACCGGCATGCCGTTCCCCTACCGACCCGGCCACTGATTGGGGTGGGGGGTGTTGGACTGCCTCAGCGCGACTGCAGATGGGAAGAATGGCGCGGATGACGAGTTGTTTCGAATGTTGTTGTTTTTTTTGCTATCTATTTTGAGTTGAATAAATATTTTTTTACCTGACATGTGACGTTGTTCTTGACGCCGACCAAACACGGGCGCCTCAGAAAAACAATGCAATCTTTGCAAATCGGACAACTCCACGTAGAATAGAGTTGTTCCTTTAGGTTTCTGCTGCACAGGACTGAAACGTTTTTAGGGGCCGGATCGACTTGCGGCTTGCGCAAACTCAACCGTCGACGTTATTTAGAAATTTACTCAGGAACACAAAGTTGTTTGGAAGAAATTCCAGCATGATGTTACTCGTGTCAAGTGTGTGTAGTCCACAGGCCCACACACACACTTGACTCAAGAGTTCAAGTTGCGTTCCCACAGTCGGGGTTTATTGCGTAACTACAAGGCGTCACTATCTTCTGGCGTGCAGGAGTTGAGTCCCGTTTCCACACAGATAGGATATCAGGGCCGCCGCAGGAGCTCCAGAGAAACGTCTTTAACAGCCTCTCTTTGCAGCTGCCCTAATTTAAGCTGGAAATTGCATCACCTTCTGTCGTAGTTGCGTTCTGCTCCCTGGTTTCAGAACAAAGCAAAGATTTACAGGAAATATGAACCGCTAAGCTTTCTTTTTTGTTTATCTTCCTTTAAGCTTTCTTGGTGGCAAATGAGGAACTAAAAACATGTGAAATACTTAAGCGTATATGCTCGGTAGTGTAGCCATTATTAGCCTGCTCGTACTTCCTTTTCACTGATGGAATGTCATGAGTGTCCGTCCAGTAATAGCGTCTTTCATACATTCCTGTTTACAGATTCAAACACATAGATGCACGTAGATCTGATGCTCCCATGTTTAGCATGATGGAAGCTTCCATCCTATTGTTTAACAAGCAGCTGCAGGTTTACTTTAATGTGCACACGTTGGAAGATTGGGCTGCTCACGGGTTTCCTCCCTGCAGAGAGGGTGGGACGGTGATAAGGATATTGTTTTATCGGAAAGCGATGCATGGCTGTTGGGCCGGTTGACGTGACCGATAAAGGTGCAGTTCAAGTGACCAGGGAGAGTGCTTCTCTGATCGCGATGAAGCTCAAAGCAGCTTAAAGGGAGAACACGTTTGCTCAGTTACGTAAGTTCAACCCTAACCCTAAAGTAAATGGACTTCCCTACTTTAACTAGGCCTCTCTAAAAGCCTTTGCATCAGTGTCCTCCTGCCAAGTCTGGTTCTTTAATCTTCGCTAAGCCGCCTGATGCTTCATTTAAACTTTGCATGTTCTTAGACGAATTTATAGTTTTCAAAACCGTTTATTCCTATTTGTTCAGATTATATTGTACTTGACTTTAAAACATGTTTGAGTCTGAAATATTTCTGAAACCCTAAAGAGAATCTGTATGGAGGAAAATACTCTTTAGTTGTCAGGTGTTTTCTTTTTTTCAACCATACCAAAATATTTTTTTTCATCACATAATGTCTGCAGTTTTTTGACTGAATGTGAGTTTTTACATATTTAGTCAGCAGCAAACCAAATGTTCACTGGAAGAGTGTGTCTCTTCACATTTTGGGGGTTTTCTTTTTCATGGTTTCCAGGGATGTTGTGGTTTAGCGTCGGCCCAACTTAGCCTGGCAGGTGTGTGACTATTTGCAAGAGCAGCAGCTGCAGACGGTTTCTAACCCGCAGCCCAATGCCAGACGCCAAGTCAGATTCATACAGTCAACCTTATGCCAGATATATGAACTTTATATTGAGTAAAACGCAATTGAACCACATCAGTTAGAAACTATCGTGCATTTCCACTAAAACCACTCAAGGCTTTTGTCTCTTTGGGGATTTTAAACTAAGCGCTTATTAGTACCAGCTTTTGAGCTTGGTGAGACGACAGTAGAAAGGAAGATCCTCAGGACAACGACGGCGAGAGAGTATGACCCTAAAGGACATCGGTTGCATCTGTTTGCACCACTTTTATTTCATTTACTTCAAACATGGAGCTTATTTAGAATGGTTAGTTGTAGACCGAAAAGGTGTCCAAACGTTTTTTTAGGTTTTTACCAATTTAGACATGGGAGGGGCCCAAAATCTTTTTGTCAGGTTGGATGATGAAATTTTAAATTAAATTCAGGTTTTTAGCTCCACTTCACAGTTATGCACTTTCACATGAAATCTCAATACAATCCATATAAATTTTCTGCACGTAACGCAGCAAAATGTGCATTTTTTACGTTTTTGAGACTTTTTTTTTTTTAGACCAATTCATGTAAGAAACAGCGAAATAAAAGTAAGCGCCTAAAACCGGTTTAGACCTATTATCCCTGCATTGTTTTTTTGGGGGGTTGTCCATGGTGCAGGTGTTAAAAGCAGTGCGTTCACACTTCCTCTATCTCAAACAGCCAGGAAGGCCCATGATGGTTAAAATTAACCCAGGCAGGGACAATAAGAGTACAGCTTTCTTAGCAGGGTGGTAATGCTGTAATCACCAGGAAATATGGAGAGTGATAAGGTAACCATAATAAAAGCCAGTCGGGTTATTTCCTTTTACACAACACGTTTCAGAATTAAAGATCTGCGGGTCTGCGGTTTCTGTGGGACCACCCTCAATAGTTTTTTTTTTTTTAAAGCTATCGCTGAGGTTACAGCCTGAAATTTAGAGCTTAACCGTATCCAGCTCAGACGGTCCGTGAGTGTCGACACAACATCATTTTCAGAGGGATTTTGAGACATTGTGGGAAAACACGAGGCCATCTTTTCTCATAACGCCTGGAAACTCCTCAGAATCTGTTTCTTTGAGGGCGGTGAGGTTCATTATTAGGTGTCCGTTAGCTTCTAGTGTTCAGACGTGCTCTGTTCTGATATAATTAAGAAGAAGTACTGTTGCACAAAATAAAGCAGACCATCTTTAAAGTTTTCAGGGACTTCAGAGATAAGTCTAACTGAGCCTTCTTGAGTCTGGGGAGTGTTTGTTTTCTTACTTTTATTATTACAGTTTATCTTTACAATGTGCTCCTGACGTCTTTCTCCCATCTTTGTTTGCAAATGCCTTAGATCTAAATGCCCCCTTCAGTGCAGATTCAGCATGCTCTATTAAAAGCCTTTTTAAGTTTCCTTTCAACTATCAGTGTATGGATTAAGAAAAGGATTTCACTTGTGACGGCAGACGAGTCAATACTGGGCAGAATAGTGCATTGGGGAAGAAAACAGTGTGTTTCCGTGATGAAATGATGAGGCAAGGCACATTTATTGCTCTACTATGTTTTTGTACAAGACAATTTAAAGTGCTTCACACAAAGACAAATTAAAAAGTAAGAGAATAAAAGCAAAATGAACACAGACAAAATAAAACAAAGGAAATATGAGTAAAAAAAATCAGTAACTAGTTCAATTAAAAGTAAAGAGTGCAGATTGCATCCTCGCTGTTGTCATGAGCACAGCTAAAAAGAACCATTTTCAGTCAGGATTCAAATAACACATCATAATTGGTATTTTCCGTTGCTTTAAATGCATTAAGAGTGGTGTGTTGACAACACTTGCTTTAAACAGATGTAAGCCTGAAATTAAAGACTTTGTGACGTGGTTTTCTATTTAAATTTTGTTTTTCTCCCTAAAATAAATGTGATAATAATAATAACGTATTACTTCAGCATCAGGTTTTAGCGTATGTACAGCTGTTGGTTCATCTGAACCGCCAGCCAGTCGCGGACTGATTGGCGTCTTCCACCGTCTGCTCACCTTGAAATAAAAGCAAACATGTATCTGTCTGCCAGGAACCTTATTTTTGCTTCGTCAGACTCAATGTTCCACATAATATATATATATATTTTCTTTCATTGAGCACCTGTGAAAATTTCAGCTGTGGTAAAGAAAGGACTTGTCAGCAGACGTTTTTCTCGCAAAGTTGTCTGGAGACGTCTTGTTTAACTCTAAATTCATGTTGGGTTATTAGAGGAAAGAATCCAATCAGTCTAAAAACAGTCACATTTCCAGACTGTGATAGTAAGCTTGGCTCTGACAGAATTAACTACACACATTAGAAAGTAAACAGCTATTTCAGTGTAATGACACTGGAACGGCATTTTTAACTAATTGTGCTTAGGTGAAAGAAATTGTCAATAAAGTCAGAACACTGATGAGATTTTAACCTTAGAAATAGGGTTCTTCTAGCAATTTCTTGGAGCATTACGTATGTTTAACAATCTGCATCTAAATGATTTTTTGTAATACATTAGTATATTATATTAATTCATTTTTATCCATTTAATATTTATTATATACTAAATTTGCCAGTTATCTTCCTAAAAACCTATAAGTCTTAGAACATGCAAACAAAACTGCCCAGATGATTAGTAAAGCTTTTCTGTACACTTTTTTTTCTTCTAATATGAGCCTTCAACTACTGTTTAATAAGCTTTTATTCATAACGACCCGTGAAAACAGACGACTCCTTACAGGACGATGCGCACGACAAACGAGATGGATTATTGGCTGAACTCCTGGAGCCCTGAGTCTCTTCTTCCAGGTTTTAGGAGCATAACATTGAAACGCAGCATCGCCTGAGATTCTCTGAGGCCGAACTGCTTCATATGGAGCTCTACTCTGGCCCCTAGACCATGAAGACACTTGCACACAAGCAGACCTGTTTTAAAGTCAGTTCTTAAGTGTGTCAGAATGTCATTGCAGAGACCTGAGCACTGGACCAATATTGTCATAGTTCCTGGTTCTGGTGAGAACTCGAGCAGAAGCATTCTGAATGTTTCTTACAGCTGGTTTAAAGCGAGCCCTGTGAGTAGGCTGTTAGTAGTCTAACCTGCTGGGATTAGTCCCTATGAGTCTGGCACTGTTCCCTTGATTCTGCTGATGCTCATGTAGAAGATTAAGAAGAAAAAAAAGCTGCTGACTTATTTAATACAGCTTTTAAAGTTCAGGTATGAACTATGAAATAAAAGTGTATTGTAACTTTTTCTTCCACAAAGGAGGATGTTTTTCAGGGGTTAACAGAATCTATTTCATGTGGTGTTTTTGTTATGATTTTAGAAAAAGTGGTTTAGTCTTGCAGCACACGGTTAACGTTTTTTTTTTTCTCGTCTTTTTAGTTCAGAGCTGATGGGTTTGGGCTTTCACTTTCCTGTGAAAACTATTCTTTTCACTACTTTCGCACAGCTGGTAGGTTGTTAGAGCAGCGTGGGCGACAGCTACGAAAACGGTGTAACCTTGCTGTTCTCATAGCTTCGAACACAGTTACCTGTAACCCGACAACAGTGAGACCCATCAAGTTTTAGCTTAATGTAGAAATTAGGCTGAAACAAAGAGAAAATAAGACCCTAGTGTTACACTAAGAGGAGTCGCTTCATCACGCTAACCTCACATTTGTGATCTTAATCAGCTGCATGAAACTATTTCAGGGTCTTACAGTAAAGTGGGTCACGCAGGCTCCTAAATGCTTACTTATGAAACCACTGCTTCGAAGAGGAAGACAAAAACATATTCATGTGTTTTGGTTCTTATATGTATGACAAGGGAACCTTGAGGATACGGAGGTCACAAATGCCTACCAACTACTCCGTTTCTTTGCATGTTCTAGCATTTCAAATACGTAACGCCTTTACAGTTTTTTGTATTTTTTTGTTTTACAAAATTTTGCAATGTTTTGTCATGTCACAACCACAAACTTTAATATTTATTGGGGACAGACCAAAACAAGCTTCCCCCTTACACGTCTAACCAGTTTCCTTGGTCTTCATGCTGATGTTCTGTAACTAAACTCCAAGGCCTGTATGGAAAATCTTCATTTACACAAAAATAAATTACACATGTGAAATTTAGAATTAGTGATATTTTGGCTTTTTTGAAGTATGAAGAGATAACTGTCAATCTGAAGCGGACAAGATATGCCATCAAGTACCCTCCATTTCTCTTTTATTACACGTTAGGAGCCAAGCACAAACATGGAATTATGGAAGTCGCACAAAGGAGCAATTATAGGTGCAGTTACACAATGTTCTCTGAGGCTGTTGTTGCTCAATAATCAATGATTAAAATGCAAGAGCAAATAAACACGACTACAAACTATCAAGAATCAAAAGAACTGCCAGGTTTCTGTTTAAGGTTTACTAATAATTTACCACCAGTGGCGACTGATGTACCCCTGCCCACCAAAGATGCCCAATCACACAGGTTGTTGACTCATATGCCCCGTCTACATGGACACAACCAGCGACACAAAATTCAAATTATCAATATGTTCTACCTGCTGAGTCACAAAGTTGTGTGTACTTCTTCTCAGCAAAGGCTGCAAACATCGATGGTTTATTTGTCTAATTTGGCGTCAGTTAGCTAGACCAAATGGGTATTGACTGTAGGGCTATTCTTTGCACTCTAAGCTTGAACTTTATAATACTTTCCTCTAATAACCCAACATGAATTTAGAGTTAAACAAGACGTCTCCAGACAACTTTGCGAGAAAAACGTCTGCTGACAAGTCCTTTCTTTACCACAGCTGACATTTTCACAGGTGCTCAATGAAAGAAAGCAATATATATATATTATGTGGAACATTGCGTCTGACGAAGCAAAAATAAGGTTCCTGGCAGACAGATACATGTTTGCTTTTATTTCAAGGTGAGCAGACGGTGGAAGACGCCAATCAGTCCGCGACTGGCTGGCGGTTCAGATGAACCAACAGCTGTACATACGCTAAAACCTGATGCTGAAATAATACGTTATTATTATTATCAAAATTTTTTTAGGGAGAAAAACAAAATTTAAATAGAAAACCACGTCACAAAGTCTTTAATTTCAGGTTTACATCTGTTTAAAGCAAGTGTTGTCAACGCACTGCTCTTAATGCATTTAAAGCAACGGAAAATACCAATTATGATGTGTAAGGGCCTCCGTCATTGTCGGGTTACCGTTGGCTCTGACAGAATTAACTACACACATTAGAAAGTAAACAGCTATTTCAGTGTAATGACACTGGAACGGCTTTTTAACTAATTGTGTTTAGGTGAAAGAAATTGTCAATAAAGTCAGAACACTGATGAGATTTTAACCTAAGAAATAGGGTTCTTCTAGCAATTTCTTGGAGCATTACGTATGTTTAACAATCTGCATCTAAATGATTTTTTGTAATACATTAGTATATTATATTAATTCATTTTTATCCAAATATTTATTATATACTAAATTTGCCAGTTATCTTCCTAAAAACCTATAAGTCTTAGAACATGCAAACAAAACTGCCCAGATGATTAGTAAAGCTTTTCTGTACACTTTTTTTTCTTCTAATATGAGCCTTTAACTACTGTTTAATAAGCTTTTATTCATAACGACCCGTGAAAACAGACGACTCCTTACAGGATTATTGGCTGAACTCCTTTGAGATTTTTCATTCGAGCTCAACGGCTCACTGCTCAGGGCATCATCGTTTCAAGTGGGCAGCAGCTCAATATTAGTGGGCACACTAAAAAAAAGCCGAATCAAGAAAGATATGTTTCCTCTTCCCGGACCAATGTTGTGTTTTGTAAATAAAGCCCCATTAGAGGTAGCGTTTATTTAAGAGCTGTCATTGGTTGAAGGAAAACCTTTCAGTTAACCTCCTAAGGAAAGATTTAATTTCAACAACGCAGGTATCTGTTTTTATAGCTCAAGTTTTGTCAAACATTGCTGAATTCAAATGACAGTGTTACAATATTACTGTTTTATATTTATTTAATATTCCTTTGTTTATAGCTTCTGGGTCCCTTTTTTGTGATTGGTCCTGGATCCTAGGAGCACACAGGAGCACCGTCACAGAACCTTTCACTTTCTAACATCACCGTGCTCAACAAACGTAAAGCTTTATACATCTCAGCTGTTCTTAGCTGGGTTTTTCTTATTTCACATAACATTCCTACTGTTATTTGCCCCTCTTGTTAGTTTAATCATATGCTACTCAGTTACATGGTTCTTATAATTTACTTTAATATTAAATTTACAACTTATTTAACTCGTGTTGGTAATTTTCTGCTACTAGTCTTTAAATTTTTTTGTATTATATTGTTTATGTTTACCTTTTAAATATGCACACATCTGTCTAGTTTTAAATTGACGTTTTTTATTGTTATTACTATAAAACCATCATAGTAAATGGAAATTGCTGTACTCTCTCTAAGGTGTTTTATCCTTTTTGCTTTATGTTCTTGATCTCTAATAACACAATTAAGTAAAGTGTCATAAGAGTGCTGTGTAGAAAATTCACCATGATGTGTAAAGGTCACTATTATAAGCAGGACTCATTTACAGTTGAAACAGAATAACACAAAAATGTCATTTTGCTGAAGTTGACCTTTTTTCACTTCTAATGCTGTTTGAATTTTTCAGACCTTTAAAACTTTAAACACATACATATATATAAAAAAAAGTACATGTCATGCAAAGAAGTAGCGTGGCAAGGAGAATCTCGCGATAGCTCGCGGTGACGCCTCGCGCCCCGGCGACATAAAGCTGGAAGCCGCGTGGTACCTCACTTCAAGGACAAGCCGGCGCGCGGGTGGTAGCGGACGCTTCCTCGTGCCAGGATCTGTCACTGAAGCTGCTAGCTTAGCTGTTCTATACCGACGTGAAGGTGAGCCTTTTTATTACCTGCTAATACTAATAACACCCCAGCTGTTACAGTCTCGCGCTGCTGTCCGCCAAATTAACACTCGTTCCACGTCTGGCGCGTGCGGGGGATGTGTGAAAACCAATTAAGATACTGAATTATACATAATATGGGTATTTGTAATTGAAGTGTTTGAAATATCATTTAAATGTTCAACTCAGCTCATAGTTGCATGCAAACCAGCCTCAACATTCCCTGTACTGTACAGTAAAGGTGAACACACCTGCTCAGTCTCCAGCGCGCTTTCTCGCGGCTAAGGACGCCATAACCGGGGGAGCCGGTGGTCACGTTCTACAAACCCGGCTCAGCTGAGAGTGGAGAGACGGACTTTTCTCTGACAGGAGGCGACCCTGACCTTGGCTTTGGGTTCTAGTGTTCACCACCCCCTGCCAGATTAAACAGTAATGTGAGGCAGGTAATGATTCACGGATCCCCCCCCCCCCCCACACACACACACACACACATAGCTGTGTAACAGTGTTATAAACTAGAAGCCACAGCAAGAGAACCTTTTGTTCTTCTCATGTTTTTAATGCTTAATCAGACTCTAAAACTGCTTTTTACATCATTTGCACGATTTAACAAGAGTAAAAACAAGGTCCTGCTCATACAGGCCTGTACAGTGGGATTTTAACCCCCCCCCAGAGCTCTCCTCCAGACTTTTTCTCAGGGTTTAGTTCGAGCTTTCCTCCAGTGTGACTCTCACATGATTTACCACTGCATAATCACCCCTATGCATCCCTCCACCACCTCCTCCAGAGCCTTTTTTTTATCTCAAATTCTTCCTCATCAGCCTCGCTTCCCTATAATTTATCTTTCCTCTTAAATGCAGCAAGGTTTGAGCCCCTCCCTCTTAAAAAAAAGTTTTTAGGTTCATGGACTATTAGGAAAAAGTAAGTACAAAAAAACCCAATGTTTTATTCTCGTTCATTCATACCTATAGTGATATACCTGCCGGGATCTAAAGCTATTCAATCTTTAATGGTTTGACTGGAGCTTCTGCGTAGCTTGGTGTGATTTATGTGGAACCGCTAACCGTATCATAACTTTTATGTTTAAAAAGGTTTTAAAGATTTATGATCCTTGCAACTGGAAAAGTATTTGGTTACCTTTATTGTTGCATATCAGCGGCTTCGTAGCTTTCCTCATTCCTTTTACATAACTAAGAAGAAATCATTTGTTTTTGTTTTTTTCCGGAAGCAAATAATTGAAAGGTATTGCTGACGGGACGAAGAGCGCTTGTGTGCCATTGTTTTATGAAAGCCGGGTGGCTTGTCATTATTTGTTCAGCGATCAATAACTGTGTTTTTACAGGTGTGGCAAAACGTGTTGTGTTATGTCTTGTAGGAAAGACTTTTATTTCATATATTAACTCTATGGATACTTGTTAGAATTGCTCCAATATCTATTTTATTTATTTAGTTCAGATTTATTTTTCTGAAGACTAAAAAAACAAAGGGAAATATCGTGGTTTTACCAGAGAAATATTATTCCGCTAAGTCTTAAAAGAGAGAACGTACATCAACGCGGAGGTTACTGGTGGATTCGTTTTTGAGTGAGAAAATTTATAGCAGTTTTTAACCCTTTGATGGGTGACCAGTTTAACCTCTGCCTGATATGATTGGTGCATTTCTGTAAGTGGTTACATATTTAGATTTGCCAAATAACGTCTGATTTCATGTTTTAATCTTACGCTTTTGTAATATGACGAAAGTATGTTGCAATTTTCTTAAGAAACAGGTTTTGGGTCACTTGTTAAGACCAAAGCAGGTAATCTACTTTTTAAGCCTATTTGTTTCTTGAAGTGGCTCTGGGAGCTTTTTTCCTTTATTTTTTGCTTTAGTAGTGCAGGCCTTGAAGTTATGCATCTTTCCTTGATAAACATTAACACACAACGTAGAAGAGAATAGCTGGTCGCTCTTTGTGTTTTAATTTAAAAACCTTGACTACAAGGGACTCTGAGCCCAACCCTAATCTCCGGCCAAAGCTCAGGGGATCGCGCCGTCCGGCCCGGTGCGATCCTTCAAGGGCGGGACTGGATTCTTATCTCGCTATCTGCTCGGCACACACTTGCCTTGAGTTCGGCTCTTACCTGGAGTTGTGTTTGAAAACCCGGAGTGAGTGTTTAGGTTTTCTGGTGACGCACAAATACGTTGTTTGTGTTTACCGCTGCTTTGCATATGTTTGAATGCATAATGAGAATTATACGTGTTCCACTTTAACGCATAGGTTTCTGGGTCTGGAAAGAAGAGGTAATTATTAGCCAATCTGATTAACGTATTAGCCCTGAAAGGTCCAGTTTGTTTGGTATGCGAGTTTCTAGAACGGCTTTGTCCACTTTACAGTTTACGTTCTTGTGTGCCACTACTTCTCCAATCCACATTTGTCAGACTTGACCTTTTCAGAGAAGCCAGGGATCTCGTTTGTCTGTCTTTGTGATTTGTAGATCTAATTTAATGTTGCCTTTTAAAGAGGAGGTCATCTCCCAGGAGCTCCTGCAGGTTGAAAAGGTCAAGGTTGTCCCCTGCCCAGCCATATTCTAAAGTTAGCTGTTCTTCAAAATGCCTAGAATAGTGTGTTTCCAGGCATGGTGCTTCCTCATTTGGTGGCATGCACTGGAAATGCAACATACTCAGCATGTGAAGTATTTAGTAAAATAGACTTTAGATCCTGCTTTAGTGTTGCAGGTGAGATCAGGTTTACCTGGTCCTGCTAGCATTTTATTTGAAAAGTTTCTCCTTGTACAAAGTTCACATGTGGAGAATGAAAAAAAAATACCACAGTTACACTCAGTCTTAGAAAAGAAAAGAGGAAAGAAGAGTTTAATCTACTGCTGCTATATTAATATGTAATAGAACTTATTCCGGATATAAATATCGTCACTGAAAATGTTAATTTATAATTGTGTTAATTTTGATGCGAAGACTTACACTAAATAAAATTATTTCCGGCAGCCGGGCTGCTCCTTAGAAGATGTATTGCTCAAAGGCTTTTTAACGGCAGCTCTGAAAGGTTAAATAGAAACACTGATGCTATTTCCACACAGTAATTGAGTAATATACAGCCAAACCTGATTTTCCTGTATGGAAGGGAAAGTCATTAAAAAATGAAATAAAAAGAGCGACGTCGGGGTGAGAAATCCTAATAGTTTTGTTGCGGACTATTACTTTTTTGTTCCATTTGAAGAAATTGATTTGAAAGTAGTAAAAACGATGCCTGTTTAAATCCGGTGTTTGGTTACCGCTGCAGCGGAATAACCTTTAGTGATGTTTTCACAAGTTAACCTCGCCAAGGTTGTGATAAACACGAGATTTTAATGTTTATTTTCTTTATGGTTAGTCAAAGGCCCGGAAGTTGTGGACTTTGTTGTTGATTAACCCAATTATGTTTGCATTTTATTCTAATAGCCCTTCTTTCATTTGCTCAACTGTTTGTTTATATTACTAGAAAATAAACGGTTCTTCATAGGGAAGCATTTTACTCATTAACATCCCCTTTTATTACCGCAGCTTGAGGAAAACTGCCAGCTTTCAATGTAAATGCAAATAAAAAGCTGCTTTTTTTTCAAGCGTTTCAATAACTGCTCAATAGATGCATTGTTGGTTTTCGTTTTCAGCGCTTTATTCAGCTGAAGACTATGCAGACGTTCCCGGTTTAATTGCAGCTGTTAACTTTCCCAAAACAAAGAGGACGTTTCTAAACGTGATAATCAGTGCTTGTTTTGTCTTGACCCTTTTTCTGTCTAGATAAAAAAAGAAAGGAAATGGCAGCCGAAGGTCATGAAGAGGCTGAATGGTGTCCGATTGCAAACGTGTGCTCAGAAACTGAATATCACAAACTATTTATATAATTTTCCTGCTGAGACAGATGGGGAGCTGGTCTGATTCTGTGTTGAGTCTTTGTTAATCTGTGCTGCACGCTGCTCCTCTGTGTTTGGAGACGGTCTTCCTGTCAAGTTTAGCCTCACAGGAAACCTCAGGGATGTTTTGAGAAGAGGTGGGACACCTTTGGAAGGAGCTACTCCTTAAGTTGAACAGGAACATGTTTTTACTGGAAATGCAGAAAGATGTAATATATGGTTAACTACTGCGCTATAAAATAATCTCTTTTATTTTCAAAGTGTACTTCTCTGTATCTGTAGAAGTATGTGACTTTCAGTGTGTCTGTGTTATTGTGTTTAGCCCTCAGGTTCCTGAATTTAACCCGGTTTGGAAAGTAAAATTATGTCTGGGCTGTTTTAATAAGTATGCGATTGTTTTTCTGGGAACTTAAATATTTTTTTTCTGTATTTTATTTTCCTGAGAAGTCCTGAGACGCAGCGATGGAACAAGCGAGGTCAACGATATCAAAAATCGTAAGTAGTGTAACTAAATCCTCTAAATTTATTAGATTTGATATTATTTTTGCTGGTTGCTCTGAGATAACAGCAGGACCCTTAAGCTTAAGCAAAGTCTCAATAGCAGAGTTTATGCGGCGCCGCAGGCTTACTCTGAAGGTCACAGTTGGTGTAACAAAAGCTAACTTTACCTCTTATTTTTGTGTTTCCCCGTTGTTAAATAGTTTAACGGTGAGCCACACACCTACACCCGATTCAACCTGACCCAGAACATGGAAGGTGACAACAGCCACGTGGAGATGAAGCTGTCGACAGACGGCGACGAAGAAGCTGGCGGAAATGGCCTGGGCGAACAGCGCCACCACAACTCCAATGGCAAGCCCTACATGGCTCAAAAGCTCGGCCGCACGCCCAAGAACCTGTTCTTCATGGCTGCGGCTACCCTCCTCATCTTCATCATTGGTAAGATACAGGTGCTAAAAGAAGGGGCAGAGGCTGTGTTTTTTGTTGGGGGGGGGGGGTCAAGTCGTCTGCTTGTGGGCACATGGTACGGATAAAACCTTGAAAACCGTTGTTTGCACAGACATTTAACCATAACACATAACCAAGCAACACTCCTTTATACCAAAAGCTACAAGTTAGATCTGATTTAACTAAAAGGAAAAAAGTCTCCTCCTCCATGGTTGTTTTAGGTTCTTTCTCTCCATCATCTTCTTTTGAACTAAATCCATTGGTTGCTTTCAGGGTTTCTGATTGGCTACTCGACTCAGGGAAAAAAGGAAGCGCCTCCTGTCTGCGCATCCTCCACCAGCATCATCGAAGACTCTGTTCCCCGTGAGACCGGCGCCGCCCCCCTGATGGACTGGGATGATGTCAAAAATCTCCTCGCCCAAAAATTCTCCGCTGACAAGCTGGAAAAAGACTTCAGGTGATTTAAAGAGTTGAATTGGAAAATAAAACTTTTTAGTGCATTGCAGGTCTATAATGTCTCATTATGGTGTTGCAGCGAGTTCTCTCAAGACAGCCACCGGGCCGGTTCTTCCGAAGACGAATCCCTCGCAAACAAGGTGCTCCAGGGGTTTAAGGTGAGCGGTATGAAGACCTGGACAGACGAGCACTTCATCAAGGTTCAAGACCCCCCCACCGCCGGCTATAACAGGATCGTTTTCAAGAACATGTCCGAGGACCGTCCAAGGGGATTCCTGTCCTACAGCAAAACAGGATCAATAAAAGTAAGCAGCAGCATCTGAAACGTAGACAAAAGCTTATTGTCTGTGGTTAACCAGGCCGCTGCTTTGCTGCTCTGCATCTAGGGTGCCGTGCTGTATGCTCGCTATGGCAGGGAGGCTGACTTCAGGGTGCTGCGGGAGAAGAACATCAACATGACCGGCAGGGTCATGCTGCTGAGAGCTGGGAAGATCAGCTTTGCTGAGAAGGTAACTAGTTAAAACGTAAAAACATGTTTGCCGTTTAGTTTTGCTTGTGTTCATCTTCTCTGTGAACTGAGCACGTCGTTCTTGTTTGGAGGTTGCCAACGCTGCCAGAACGGGAGCCTCTGCTGTTTTGATCTACGCCGACCCAAATGATTACGTCATCCCAGTAAAAACCGAGCTTTATGGACATGTGAGTGAGGCGCCTGATGTCACACATGAAATAAATCAGCCGGTAACCCACGCACTCCGAACGGACCCTCGGGATATGCATAATGTGCACCTGAGCTTTACTCATGGATACAAGTTAAAATACTTTAGTTATATGAGAGTTAACTATAACTACATTGGACTCTCCTTTTTATCATTTTATGAAAAGTTTAATAAAAGCTCTGCAACATGGAGAAAATAATCTGCATTGTAATGTTTATAAACGGGCCAATGAAGTCAGCAATAGCCAGGGTGATTGTTGAGCGCCTTCTAGTGGATATTTACTTCTGTCTTTCGTTTGCTTCGCTTCGAAACATTGAAACTTCAACTATACCTCCAGCAAATATGAAAATGAAAGTAATCAGTTCTTAAAGAGAATGTTTACCTTGTTTGGGTTGATAGCAGAGGATGATGAAAAAGTTTTTGGACCTGTGAAAAACGAATGTTTATCAATCGTGATCATCCTCAGGTCCACATGGGCTCAGGGGATCCCTATACGCCAGGCTTTCCCTCCTTCAACCACACTCAGTTTCCTCCTGCTGAGTCTTCGGGCCTGCCCACAATCCTAGCGCAGACGATCACATCAGACATGGCAACCAAAATCCTGAGGTAAAACTCATCTACAGCTTTACATGACCTGTCAAATAACTCTGTACTAACACGATCCTCTGTGAACCCCGCAGTAAGCTCAGCGGTCAGAGTATGCCAGAAGCCTGGGAAGGTTACAACAGGTTAGGAGATGAGAGCGACACCATCACTGTGGAGGTCAACAACGTCCTCACCGAGAAGAAGATCCATAATGTGTTTGGTGTCATCAAAGGTTTTGTCGACTCAGGTAAAGTGAAACCCAAATCAGAGGAGAAAGGAACAATCAGCTCATGAGTCTGGAAGAGATCAATGGCAGTAACTCTCCTCGCTTTGTCCAGACCGGTATGTGGTCATCGGCGCTCAAAGGGACGCGTGGGGTCCGGGCTTTGCAGCGTCGACGGTCGGCACCGCCGTCCTCGTGGAGCTGGCTCGCTCCATCTCAGATATGGTGAAGAACGGTGAGAACCGGCCTGATAGTTTAGGACCCGTTGCTGTTAAAAAAGAATAAACAAAATACTTGTGACCCTTTTTGGCAGATGGTTTTAAGCCCAGGAGGAGCATTGTGTTTGCCAGCTGGAGCGCTGGAGAATATGGAAGTGTTGGTGCCACCGAGTGGTTGGAGGTGAGGACTGCAGGACGTTTCGTTTCTATTCCTTTTACAGGAGCTCTTAAATATCCTGTGTTGTTTATATTGTCATTATGTTTGTTCACACTTGCAGGGATATTTGTCCTCTCTGAGCATGAAAGCCTTCTCCTACATCAACCTGGATGGCATTGTAACGGGTACTTTCCTCTTTTTGTAATTTAAAAGTGTTTCCCTACTATGTTTTATGACATCATGATGCTGAAGAGACATTTTATCCAATTTTACTGCAAAAAAACTTTGAAAAACAAAATGAATTAGAAAAAAATTTGAGAATAATTTACAATCTGTAGAGTATAAACCTTTACATTGATGCGTTTTTTTCTAGTTTTTTCCCAGATTTGAAAAGAATAAAATTTATATTCTGTATTTAAAATCTGAAGAACTAATTTGAAAACTTTTACATACACATTGTAAATTGCTCTTAAATGTTTTCTTATTTTTTTATTTGTCTCCATATTGATTACAATTTTCTTTTTCTTTTTCTTTTTTTATTTTAGGTCAGAATGGATTTAAAGTGGCAGCTAGTCCCTTGATGCACAACCTGATTGAAAACACTCTCAAGGAGGTAAACATTGAGCATATTTAGCTTTACAGCGTGCTTGTTTTTGAACCAACATGTAATAGTGTTAATATTGCCTTTTTTTGTAATAGGTAAAAAATAAAGGCATAACTCTATTGAGACAGTTTGAGAAAACCAACTGGGAGTCAAATATGTAAGTGTTTTTATTATTAAAATAGATAAAATCTTCTTTCAGGATGTTTTAAATATATGCTGTATTAATAGGTTTTTTTTCTTCCTAATCTTCCTTCTTACTGTTTCATTTTAAAGTCTGGAGCCCATGCAGCAGGATAATGCCGCGTATCCCTTCCTCACATTGTCTGGAATCCCCTCAATGTCATTCCGATTCTCTTCTGACAGTTCAGTGAGTCTTTCTTCTTTTTTTTTAAACAGCAGCTGCTGACGGCGTTGTCTTGTTGTATAAATGCACTTTGCTTCCTGTTTCCTCTCTCAGGACTACAAGTACTTTGGGACGCTAGAGGACACCCAAGCGAACCTGAACCTGGCCACCTCCAGTCAGGTTTCTCAGCTGGCTGAGACGGCGGGGCGCTTCGCTGGCCATGTGGCTCTCAGGCTGGTGCACGACCATCTGCTGCCGCTGGATGTGATGAAGTACTACAAGATCATCCGCTCCAATGTGGCTAAGATCAACGGAAAAGTCATGGAAGTTCGGAGGGTGAGTTGGGAAATTGGCCAAATGGGGCCGATCTGTCTCATTAAGGAGTTAATATCTGTAAAGCATTTTTTATTATATTGTAATTTGGACTTAAGCTAAAGTTATCTTAGTTAGGATTGTTTTCATGATCGATTAATCTGTCGATTATTTTTACGATTAATTGCTTTTTTTAAATTAATTTTATTTAGCTTTTAATTACCCAGATAAGCTACTAACAACGTATTTTTATTAAGAAATGGAAACCACAAGAGAATTGGGCCGTTGACTGCAATTTATTTAACTTGATTTAAAGGAACAAATGAGCTAGACAGTGTAAAATATTTCTTCATTTGTAGGCAAAAAATACAAAAATTAGTAAAAAAAAGTCTTTCGGTGATTTTCCTGCTCTGCCATCTTGCTGAGGGCTAACGTGTTCGTGCCGCCATGCGTTTGGTACAATTGGATGATTTCTTCTTCTACTGCTCCACGGTAGATCACAGCGTTAGGTAGCTCATTACTGCCACCTATTGACCAGAGATGTAACAGATTGTAAAAAATAGACAGCTTACAGTAAAACGTGAATATATAGTAGGGCTGCAGGTAACGACTATTTTAATAGTCGTCTAGTCACCATTAAAACGACTATTGAAACGATTAGTCGACCAATCAGATAATTATTCATTTTTTCTTATATTTAGCATGAAATTGCTTTAGTTTTGTGGAAAATGATAATAAACACAAGAAAGATGGGTACTTCAATGAAATATGCATATTTTATCCAACTATGCTGCTGATTCATACAAAAAGTAAATAAAAATATCTGAAACCTGTTAGGCCCAATGCTCAGTCAGTATAGACGAAAATCCAAAAATAAATAAATCTCTGTCCATTTTTTGAAGAGAGTCAAAGGGGTTTTATAAAAAAATAGTTAATTAAAATCAAGTAAACATTTTTTCCTGTAAACCAAGCAGCAACAAAACAGTAAATGAAACAAAGTGCATCTTGTGAGGTACGTTCAGAGGTCAACTGCAAAACAACTTTACAATTCTCAACAGTCTGAAATCTAACGGTTTTAACCACTGACTTTGTAGATACAAATTCAAGTTGTAAGCACGGACTCTTGAACTGGGCTATCATCTGTAGAAACCCGGCACCATTGACCACAGAAAGCGGCCTCTTATAATAGGTCAGCACATGTAATACTGACTCAGTGAGGGCAGTCGCCTGTTGCGGGGTGCACATCTGCTTCTTTTGTAGAAAGGAGTCCATGGTGGTTCTCTTCGTCGGACTGCATGTATTTAATTTAAAATACGTATGTCAGGCACAGTCAGGCATAATGTTAAAGCTCTCTTTTAATGCGAAAAAACGCTTAGAAAATGTATCCAAATTCAGCTGAAATTGACTCTTAGTCAAAAAAGCATAACAGACTAAATTTCAAAACGTTGGAAAAACGTATTTTTTTGAATAAAAATTTGTGAAGAAATACCCCAGTCCACAATCATCCTCATTTCAAACACATTCACTTAAATTTTCACTTTATGGTTCATGTTCACATTATTTATTGACTGTATCTAATAATATCAAATATTTTTCAATTTAACGTAAGATATAAAATAATACAATATACAATAACATACAATGAGTTAATTGTTATGGTTTACACTGGTTCATCACATCTACCTACGTTGCCTGTAAGGATTTTTAATGTCCAGCAGGTGTCAGTATTCAATGACAGTATCGATACAATATCAATACAGTTTTGCTGTGTGTCGAAAACGCTTCATGACGCATCATCTACCCATCACTATTTTCAAGTAATCTTTTTATTAAACTTTAGAAGTTTTTGTACGCGTTGCTAATGTGTTGGACGCCGCCATGTAGTTGTAGCTAACCGCTTGACGGTATCGTGCACGTGACTCGGCAGATTGTAATTAAGCGAGATGCCTCACTCTGTTGGAAAAACACGTCTGGCGCCAAAAGTCAACAATGGAATTCATTGTCGACTTTTTCTATTATCGTTTTTTGTCGACAACGTCGACGAATCGTTGCAGCCTTGTTATATAGCAACTAATCAACGACTAAATTAGTTGTCAACTATTTTAATGATCAATTTTAATCGATTAAATCGACTGGTTGTTTCAGCTCTAATCATAACTATTAAATGTTGCTAAATTTGTTTTGCTTATAAGGGAGAAACTTGTCAGGCAGTTCACCAGCAGTGCACAACAGTGTTGAATGTGCTACTCGGTTCTTCAGTCGGAAAAAAACTGTCCTAATCTTTCACTTTTATTAAAAGAAAGCCTTTTAAAACCTTTCTAAACCTTCTTGTCAGTATGCACTCTTTGCCTCCTGTTTCATTTCTGCTCCCTGTGGATTCAGATGAAAACTTCTCTTTCTCTTGCATGCGTTTTTCGTTCCAGGTTCAACCCCAGCTGCTGCCCAAAGCTCTGACCATGCAGTGGCTGGTCTCCGCCACTGGCTCGTACAGCCGCGCCGCTCGCAGTCTGCAAACCGACATCGCCGACAGCAACCTGGAGGACATCGAAATGTGTCGCCTCATCAACGACCGCGTCATGGCGGTAAGGCCAGCGCGTGCCTGCTTTGTCTGTCAACCCGGTGTGCGATTCACAGCAGCTGATATGAGACCTTGTTCCTTAATTAAATCACCGCCGTGTCCAGCATTTACTGAAAAACATGGTAGTTATTAGACATAAAAAAAATGTCAGTGTAACATTTTATTTCATGATCTTCTAATGAGAATTTGTAATGAACAGCGTTCCTCGTGGTGCAGGTTACTGAATTGCTTAGCATGTTAGCATGTTTCTTCTGTTTTACTAATTACTGAGTGATAATTAAGCCCGTAGTTTATTTCATGCTACATATAGATAAAACCTGAGAACATATTTAAATGTCAGGAGATGTGTTTCCTAATCCTTAAATCCATATGTGGGCTTACACATACACACGGCAGCCAATACAGTCTCTCTTTCACTTTGAGAATAAGATTGTAGATGATTGAGATAAGGAAAGATTTTTAGATTTGTTTGAATAATAAAAAATAAAAAACATTGGCCGACCTCAAGCATGCGGAAACTAACTAGTAGGTCAGAGTTTAGTTGGGTCGCTTCAAACATTTGATCTGGACCCAGTTTATTAACATTTCAGAGCCTAAACTTATTAGTTTTCTGAAAACACATTCCTGTGTCCTGCAGGTGGAGAGGAACCTCCTGTCCCAATACGTCTCCCCCAGAAAGAGTCCTTTCCGCCACATCCTGGTCGGCTCGGGCCCTCACTCTCTCCAGGCGCTCCTCAAACACCTCGACGCTCTGAAGATCAACAACTCTGAAGCTGACGGCGAGCTTTTCCAAAACCAGTTCGCTCTGGCGACCTGGACCATCCAGGGCTGTGCCAACTCCTTAGCCGGGGACATCTGGTCTCTGGATAACGAAATCTAAACCCTCACGTCAACTTCTGCCACCTCAGCCGATCACAACGGGGCCGTCCTCTTGCAAAATCCAAAGCGTAACCAACCAACAGTTGCTCGACCTGTAAAATCAAAACATTTCGTGAATTGGAGCACATGAACACGGTCATCTTCTTTGAGCTTCATCTCTTATAATTTACACGTGACACAAAAGCCAATCTTGAATGCGCTGGTGCTATTAACGACCATTTTTGATTTGGACCGATGACCGTGTTGTGTGTCAGTACTAGGTAATAGTGTTTTCCTATTAATGAGATGAATGAAAGGCACGATTTACATTTTGTTTTAACATCTCTAATGGCTCATAATAACTCTTAAAGCCCAGACAAATGCATCACAAAGGGCAAATGGTAACAAAACTTTTTCTGTTTACTACAATGACTGCGATGCCTACTGGTTGCTGCTGAAGCCAAATAATCCCAAATGAGCTGGGTTATGTTAGTAGCCATGATACTAAACAACACAGCTTAACCGTTTCAGAAGGTGCTGAAATAGGCGAATTTGCCAAAAAACAAAACAAAAAAAACAATCAGTCGTTGACCTCGTTGCCTTAGAGCTAATATTTGTTGACCTTCCGGGAAAAAAAAAAAAGCAAGGGAGAAGGTTTCAAACACGTGGCACTGAACCAGAAACCGTATGTTTATTTATTGTTATTTATTTATCAGTGGCAGGGTTCACTATAAATAGCTTTCTATGGCCTTTTTTTATATAATTATCGGGAGCAGTGCCTTCCATAATTATGACAGTTATACTGTCGAAATGACAACAGCAGCATCTGCTAAAAGAAGCGCGCATGTGGACCGACGGCCCGGATCCGATGGAACAGATCAGCTTTTCTCTGTTTTCTCCCGAACTGACATGGGGCTGCGGCCCCCGCCGGCCCCTCGGTCCATGCGCCCTTCCTATCCTCAGAGCATTATCGGAAGCAGTGTTTTCCATAATGGGGTAACTAACAAGAAGGTAGTTTTTGTCTACCGGCGCGTGTCCGTATCGGAGGCAGTGCCCTCCATATTTCACTGTAGGGGTGGATGTGATTTATTATAATTTTTGTTTTTAATTATTATCGGGAACAGTGTTTCCCATAATGTGTAAATACAGTTGTTAGCTATGCATACGTGTCGCTTTGCCTCCTGCGCTCTCTGTGTGTGTCGCGTTAGTCGAACTCTTATCCAACTGCTGTCGTGTTTTTGACGCGGTTGGAGCTGATTTAAGGGTGAAAGCATGTTGCAGCGCGTCAGACCCTCGTGGTTACATCCGCTCCTCCAGTATTCCTATGGTTTATAATGTTTTTTAGTACTGAATAATGCTAATTGTTGCTAATTTCTTTGTGCCTTTTTAAGTTTCATGACTTTGGAGACGGAATGTGCAACTCTGAGGTTTTAGAGGGTAAAGAAAAGAAAAGCTTTTATTTGTTTGTCTTGTTTGCTTGTTTTTTTTCTACTTCTAGCTTGGATTTAAAGTTACTGCTGTAAGAGGCTGTTACAACACTTTCAAAGTGGAATAAGAGTTTATATGTTAAAATATCATTATCTGTCCGATCAAACAGCAAAAAGAACATTACAAAAGCTGTGACAGAAATAGGTTTTCTAAGCACTGCTGCAATCGATAACGGGTCTCCTTGAGGCTGCACATCTGTGCCTGAAAATGAAAGATCAACAGTCAGGACGTAGTCATATTATCTCCTTTGGATCAAAATTGTTCTTTTTCAAAATTTGTTTTAACCTTGTTTTCTCACCTCTCACTGTTAAAGCAGGCTTCGCTGGGCATTTTTATGGCAATAAAGATCTCTTAACATCTCACGAATGTTCTTCACTATTACTATTACCTTTTTGTTTTGGTGCAAGCTAATAGTGCTGCCAACTGCACCAAAGTGGAGCTTTAATACAAAGATACTGTATTTATCCAAAATAATAATGTGATGTCATGGTGGTAATGCTGTAAGCAAGAAAACCCTCCAGTAGCAGTCAGTCTCGCACTGGATTTTACAAGCCTCTGACTGGATATTTGCTCTACAACAGTCTCATGGCTGTCATCAAATGCTAAGGTTGACCTGAAAGTCCACAGTAACGCATCCTGGATGATGCCACTCTGTTCGTGAACAGCGCTGCTAATCCATCTCATTCGCTTTTGCTGCAGCTTTTTAAAATATTTGTCCATGCAGTCGGAGACGGGAGCGTATGGCAATTTACATGATGATAGATGGGAGGAGATGTCGTGAATCTCCCCCAACAACACCTTGTTGACATGATTACACATAACTATCCAAAATTTAACGGGCAAAATGTAACTGAAGCTGCACAACATCCAAAACCAGGCGGACCCTGTGAGGTTCAGGTGTGTCGGACCAGGACGCATCTCTTGACTGTGCTACAGGTTAGACCCTAGTTGTGCAAAGATGGTTGACGTAAAAAACTGGACAAAAACTTGTTTATTTGGGAAAACGTTTGAAAATCATGAATCAGTTCCACTTTTTCGTCATTAGTGTTGGTCAGTCACAACAAATCCCAGTATAACACAAAGTTTGTAGTTTACCTGGGACAAGATTCTGAGTAGCTATTTCAATTTTAAAGCTTCATGCTAACTTTTTCATCATTATTATTTATCTTAAGGGAGTTTGAGAGGAACAATAATGTGACAACTTTTAACCAGGTGGTGGGGACAAAGTAAATCTTTCTTTTCACTAGATCATGAGACCAAATTTTAAAATCTGTTTTACTTTTTTTTTAGATGAAATCGAATTGATTCAAGCAGAATTTTGCCCATAAGTTTTTCTTTTTTAATTATTTTTAGCTGTTAAAATATAAAAATATTCTCTCTAAAAAGAACATAATGTATATAAATGCTGCAAAACGTGAGAGCTAATTTTCCTTACAGAAATTCAATCAAGCATTTTTAATTACACGTTCATCTAATGTTAGGATGATCCTTTAAGAGTGGGTAGGTAGAGTTGATGTGTCATCCAAGATGTAACAACATGAAGAGTCCCCACTCTGTTCCTTTTAATGGTACAGCTACATTTGAACATTTCAATCTAGTTGAGTTTTGCACAGTAGTAAAACACACAAACCAGGCATAATCAAGGCATTTTCAAAATTCAACCATAAGATTTACTGCTGAGAAACATTGGTACAACACAGATAATTTGACCTGTCACAAACCAAATTAATATAATCAAGTTTGTTTTATTTGATGACAATAATCCCCTGAAAAATGTGCTCATTAGATTATTTAATTTAATATTTCGATTCTATTAGGATTCAAAATGTAAAAAAATCTGTTCATTCTCGCTTCTACAGTGGAGTCACGTTCATGGAGAGTTATTTTTAAAAATAGCAAATACATCTGACCATTTTTCACATGTCAAGGTTATTTGACAGTCGGAGTGATGGATCCACGTGTTTATAGACGATCTTCGTGCGGTATAAAACCCGGACCTCCGCCAGCGGGCAGAGCGCGACAGCTCGAGCTTTGCTGAGGAGCAGAGAGGAGCGACAGGAAATGACAGCGGGGGTCTGGTGCAGAGCTTCACAGGTAGGAGTCATCCAGGAACGAGGGTTAGACTCAGCAGATACGGCGTAGTGAAGTATTCAGCTAAGCTCTTCCTGTGAGCGGCCAAAGCCAGAGCGAGTTTCCGGCTGATGCAGCGATAACAGCGGCTGTTGGAGGTTGTGGGTCCCCTGTGGTTTCAGGCTGGAACCCCAGCTGCGCTGTCTAAGTCCAAATTCCCAGTAACGACACCAGCTTTAGAGTCAGCCAGCCTAAAAGGGCAGCAACCAACCTGTGAAGCTGCGCAGGTGTTCCCGTGTCCATGACAACGCACACGAATGGACCCCCGAAGCAATCTGAGGTTACCTGGGTTTAACATCATCATCATCATCATCATCATCATCATCTGAGTAGACTTTCTGTTTTATTGTTGGAGAGGGAAAATCACCATATATCATAAAGATGAATTCATTAAGTTTAAATTGATTGATTTTATGCTTTTTAGCTGAAAACGGCCTAAAATCAGAGCTGCTGATCTGCCTCCTGCACACACCTGTGGAGGGATTACCTGAGATGGCCTCAATCCTTTTTATACATTTATGGGATATTGTGTGACAAACTAAGAGGAAGTAGTGGAAATGGAACAAAATCCTGCTGATTGAATGTTTCTATTCTTCAGCAGAAACAGGAAAGCAGGGTTACTAGGAAGATGGAGGGACTGCATGAAATATTTACCCTGCACCGGTTTAAGAAACCTTTTTCAGCTTACTTTATCTGATCATGGGTTAACACGTTAGTTTAACACATTTACGAATGAAGGAAGGGATTCTGGTTTGAGATGTTCCTCTTCTAATGTTTTAGCATCCTATTAGTTAAAACCCTCCTTGAAGCAGAGAGCGTGGAAAAAATGTTAATTTAATTCCGATTGTTTTTGAAGTATTCCAACATTGATCCTAATTTATTTCTCTTACAGCGAGTCACAATTCTTATCATAGCAATGAATTCATCACCATGATAGTATCACTATGATTAATGACATCATCATCTGTTTCAGTTATTGTGGGTGTTAAAACACATTATAAATAAATTGCAGAACATTTAAACATAAATTAAAGACAACAGAAGAAGTAATACAGGTATCTGTGGAAGGTCAGATTAGATGGAAAGTATCTCTGAACATCACTTGTGAGGCTCATTATTGCATTGTTGCCGACACCGGTGTTGGCATTCTTCCTTTACTTTGATTACTCTTCAACACAGAGTAGCTTTACTTCAAATTCAAAAAGACCATTTTTATTCCAAAGCAAATGAAATGTTGATGTCTAATCTAGTGTTTTACATTTTTTGATGAAAGCTTCTTTGCACACATATGTGCTGAGTTTTCCCAGCATTCAACTTGTTAGCCCGTGATGTGAATTTGCCCATCGTGATTGATAGAAGAGATTCTGAACTTCCTCCTTCTGTCTCTCCTCTTTGCTCTGGCTCTTGATTCACATTGCCTCCCTGTTAGCTCCTCTGCTGTTTATGGCAGGTGGTGTTCTTGAAGTATTGTCTAAACTTCTGTTATGTTAATCTGCATCACGTAATAATCATTATTACAGAAACTAGTCCCCACAGCATAAACCTGCCACCACTATGCTTCACTGAGGGGCTGTTTTAGTTTTCTTCAAACGTATTGTTTGGAAAAATCTAATTTGTTCTAATTGTACCAAACTTTCTATTGCACAAGTATTTTTCAGAACCCCACGTGAACTTCTGGTCCATTGAATAAAAAACTATTAAAATGAGCCCAATAGGATACCCAATAATAATTTAGCAATGTTTAATGATATAAAAAATATTTTGCTATTCTTTTACACACAAAAACCCCCCAAAAAAGCCACTGGAATTACTTCTGCTTTAAACACCAAAGAATCCTGGCATCCAAAGCATCGCTATCACTGTTATGTGACTAAAAGTACCTCAACACAAATGGCAACAAGATGGAAGTCTATTTTGGATGCTAATATCTGCATAGTTGTACTTTAAATGGCAGATGGCTAGAAAAACATTAGACTAACATTGGCTAATCCTGACACTAATGCCAATACATCATGCATCCCTAGAGTAGAAAAAACATTAGCAGTAGTTTTTTTAGTTTTTTAAGAGAATAAATATCAACACCACTGCAAAGCATTTTATACTGAATGGTTAAGCGAGAAGTTACAAGGCCTGTGCGGTTAATCGGTTTAAAAATTTGTTTTAGAAGGAAAATCTAATTGAAGGAAGTAGATGCATTTTAAGCACACGCGCGCTGTACGTTAGCTTTGTGTTAGCCGCTTTGGCAAACTAGCGTGTATGATAGTGAGTCTCTCTTAATAGAGGCGGGGCTAGAAGGTCCAATCAGATCTCTCCTGGAATCTGATTGGACCCGTGCCACCTCAGATGATTGACATGTCACAACACCACACATCCTGTGCGGTTTCGCTCGATCTCACCTATCCGCGCCTTCTTATGCACACATATTCCACAGTGGGTTAATGTAATTATGCAAGACAAACTAACATGTGTTATAGATGAAATTGAAATTTGATTAAAATATACTTAATCCTAAAAGCACAAAATGTACAATAATAATGATTTAAATAATATAAAAACAATAGGCGTTGTGGATGTTCTTTGTGGGTAGATCCAGAAGGATGGATGGATGGATGGATGGATGGATGGATGGATGGATGGATGGATGGATGGATGGATGGATGGATGGATGGATGGATGGATGGATGGATGGATGGATGGATGGATGGATGGATGGATGGATGGATGGATGGATGGATG
>JAVLVB010000022.1:954217-970530 GCA_032876305.1 Orestias chungarensis
AGTGTTATTTTAACCATGAACTTCACACCGTAACCCCCCCCCCCCCCCAAGTCTCTCTTTCCAAGCCTCCGCTGGGGTTTGTAGCCAACCTGCCTTCTTTTCAGTCAACTCTTTCCTCGGCTTCTATTCTTCTATTTGTGCTGCAGTTTTTTTGGTCACTTTCCTCCAGTTTTTCTAGTCCTCCCAGCAGATAGACGGACATTGTGTTTCAAGGCCTCTCCCACCCCCTGCTGTGTACTGAGCTGTGTGTAGCCTTCCGGTGCATTGTGTTTCAGCTACGGTGTTAATGCACTAAGTTTCCTCACAGAGGCGCTCTGTAATAGATCACCTTGTGACACCGGCATTTTGGAGCCTCCAGCTGAACGAGGTGTTGCCTCCACGGATTTAATTTCAAGCCCTGCTTCCCCACTGAAAAATAAGCCTCAGTGCAACAGTTTTACCTTGAAATGATATTGCGGGATGAACGAGAAACACGGCTCGTAGGAGTAAAACCGGAATAAATATCATTCTTCTGTTTCGTCTGAATTCCCAGCTTCATAGATCCTCAGTGTCAAACATGTTTTCTATTCGGTTCTGTCAGGTTACAGATGGACCAGGCTGAGATTTGTTGCCATCTCATTGGTTTTTGTGAAGCTGTGATTTAACGTTACGAGCGTTTGCTGATTTGAATTTGAAACTAACAAAAAAAGTTTTCTTTGAGTTGACATTTTATCAAACAATGGGGGTAACCCCGTACACATCCCTACAGCGACACATATTTGCCGTTTCAGTAGGCCTGTCGCAATAAACGATAAATCAATGAATCGTACGATAATTAAAATGAGATTGATCATTTTCTCTTATCGCCTTTATCTTTTTGTACCAGCCTTTTCCTATTTCGACTCTGGATGACAAAAATAATTAACTCCCGTGCTCTCCACTCGCCCCTCCCTTTCTCAGCGTGGGGAGGAGTTAACTAATAAATCAGGGCGATGCGCTATTTTGTACTTCTCCCGCGTTTTAGCTCAATTAGCATGGTTGAGAAACGGTAGCTGATATCGGGACAAACCTCAAAGTAGAACTACAAAGTTGAACGTAACTGCACAAGTGTGGGAGCATTTCAGAGCATTTTCAAGGCGAACCGCTGGACCTTTGCAAGCCGGTGTTTTGTCGGGTCGCGTTTCCCCGTCAGATACTGCTTCCCCTTTGTCTTTTTGCCGCTTCGCTTCTCTACGCACACGTATGGCGTGAGTTTTGTGCCACCAGGTTTCCGGGCACGGAGCTATCTGAAGGAGCAATAATCGTAAACGTGTGCTTACGTATCTCAGGTGCGGTCGCTCAAAGGTGCTCGGACACTCGCGCAACTCTGACAAACTGCTCTCTCAGCTCACTCTGCTCGCGCTCGGCTCTGTGTCTGTGCTCGCATCTCTACATTATGTGTAAATGAGCCGCGCCCCCAGTAAATCAAAGACTGGCCTTTTTCATCCCGTTAAATAATTCCTTCCAAATCCACAAAGTTGATTCATACTCTCAGACTCACTAACATTTCAGCAGAGCCGCGAGCGCAGACACAGAGCCGAGCGCGAGCAGAGTGAGCTGAGTGATCGAGCAGTTTGTCAGAGTTGACCGCGTGTCCGAGCACCTTTGAGCGAGCGCGTGCACCTGTGATTCATACGCACACGCTCACAATTATTGCTCCTTCAGATGGCTCCGTGCACAAAAATCACGCGGTAAAACGGTAGTAACGAAGAGCGGCAATACAACCAACCTGTACATGCACCTAAAGAGCAACCATCCAATTCAGTTTCCTCTGCTGGGTAAAAAATGTAGGCCGTCTCCGTCTTCAAGTTTTCCTACAGTCCATTATCAGTGAAGCAATTAATCAACAGGAAACGTACAAAAAGGACGGCGCAAAGTGGTGCGCGCTCACAGACTGTGTAGCTAGTTTGCTTAATTGCTAAGAAATGCTGCCCTTTAATATTATTGAAAAGCCGCAATTTCGAAAAATGTTGCAAACGTTTGACTGAAAGAAATCCCCGGGAAAACATTCATATCACAAACGGAGATTGGAATACATCACTTTTTTGGTTGAATGTAGTTTTTTCCATTTTGTTTTAATGTTTAGTTCTTATTCTAGTGCATTTTTGTTAACAGACACTGAGAGTCCATTTATGTCTTGTTTATTTTATTTACCAGTTTCAGATTTAAGTGTTCAAATGAAAATAAAGTTTATTGCTCTTTGACAGGACACGGTTGCAATATTATGTCATTATCATTATATCAATTTAAAATGGTCTCCAATAATATTATCGTTTATCGCAATAATTTCTGAGACACTTAATCACTCAGCAAAATTTGTTAACCGTGACAGGCCTACGGTTCACCATTGTTTAAGTGAATTGCTGCATGTTAAAGTGTTTGCATTAAAGAATGTTGATGGAAATGGCAAAATTCATAATGAACTCCTCCGTTTCAGAAGAAAGGGTTTAAAGCAACACTAAGTAACTTTTCAACCTACATGAAATATTTTCATAACTTTTGTGGTTACATGTCGACTTACAGCTCGATGAAGGACACCGCTGTCATGGTCCAGGGGGTCCGTATCACTTTAACAACGGCACTAACTAACTTTGAGGAGGGTGGCAGGAACCCTGACACACGAATCAACTACAAATGTACTGACTGCTTTACGGCATACGTCACTTCCCCCGTTTCTTATCTTCAACATCATGGTATGACATTGTTTCACCACAATTAGATTCATCACCTCATCGCTATTCATCCTTCACACAGACACTGGAAACAGAAATGTACTTCAATCCAACTGCAGGGGACCAGGATGTTACCACGCTGGTGCTCATGGGAAATGCAGTCTTCACACTACCGCTTTTGTCCACAGTGGTGCCAAAATTGACCAAAACTGAAACTTTTTTAGTGTCTCTCAAAGGGCAGATAGAAAAAAACGTCCTGTATTATTAAAGAGACACGTAACTTCATTGTCTGACAAAATAATCTAGTTTATTCGCTATAGTTGCAAACACTGCTCAATCACTTTCTTTTTTATTTTTTCCTTTTTCGAAATATTTAAAAACTCATCTCAAAATTTAAATGACCGCTGAAAGGAAACATAGTTGGTGACTCTGCCTTGACCTTTGAAACGGCGTGTAGCGTTGGCTGCAGAATGCCTGGGATGGCTATATTGCTCCACTTATCGTTGTGATGTGGATTTATTCAGCAGCTGTCGTACATAAAATAGAAAATGCTCACAAAGAAACTCCTACTACTGTTTTGTCACGTGTGTTATCATCACTTCGCCTTCCTGGACCGGAAGAGCAGATTACATATTCACTTCACACACGGTGTGGAGAACGATTAAGCAATTAGACACACACACACACACACACACACACACACAGGAAACCAACTGTTCATTTTACGCAGCTTCGAAGAGATAAAGATCAAAAAGTCACAGGCTTGAGGATTTTGAACAGTAAGTTTTTTAAACTGGGAAACGGAGCACTCTCCTGCCGGCTTCACCATCTTTGGAGGGAAATCTTGATTCACATTTGGCAGGATTTTAGTAGATTTTAGAAGACTCTTTGCTTCTTTCCATCTCAGATAAATTATTTTATTGTTACATTGAACTGGCTTAAAAATATTATGTGTGCTTTTACTATTTTTTTCCCCCCAAATTCAAACAAATTTCAAATATCTCTGTTATGCCTGCTTTAATGATTTCCACGGCCTCTTGATTATAGTTCTTTCAAATGCGCTTAGACTGCCCCCCTGTGGCTGGATAAAGTAATTAAAAGACGAAGGTTTTACTGCACCAAGTTACATTTCAGTTAAATTGATTTGTATGAAATTTCCATACTCTGTGTTCCTTTATCTCGTGGACATATTTTAACTTCCAACAATTTCTCGTACTTTCAAACGAGCTTCCAGACGGACTGCAATGGCCAAAACTACAGTTTCCATACTCCTGCCACCTGGATACATTCGGCGGCTTATCTCGACATGACTGCACATCGTGGGCCAAAAGAATTATGGCTGTTATTGTGGAGTCAAAAAAGAGTGTCACACATGTTTTAAACTTTAGTACAAATAAAAATCTGAAAATGTTGCAACCAGTCAATAACATATAGAGCTTTCTTTCACTACCATTAAACCCGCAAGTGTTTCAAAATATGTCTCCAGTATCTTTGCAGATTCGGTGAATTATGTTTTTTTTCGTTACGAAGTAGTTTAGACGTTACTAAACCAAACTTTCCAATATATATGCCGCTGTGTGCTTTTAGTCATCACCGTGCTTGAAAGTGTGCCTCACAGCCTCAAATCTTTTGAAGCCTTTAGTAGCTATTCTTTATTGTCCTTTCGTTTTTTTATTGTAGGATGGAACGATCAGGTGTGATGAGCAGGCTTAATTTTTTTAGAGTAGGGAAATGCAGATTATAAAAATAACATGGGGTAGGTTTATATATCTGTTCGTACCTTATTTAAAATGTTAATCAAATTGTTGCAGATGTAAAATTAACAATAAAAGAAAGACAGACATGAAAACACTTAAGAAAGGTAGCAAAAAAAAACCTGATAAACTTGATTTGAAAATAACAACGAGGGTAAATTCACATTAAAAGCCAAGTAATAACTCGATTTTTTTTAAAGTAGGTTTATAAATGTCTAAAGTATAAAGTTGCATTTAATCTTGCTTGACTGGGAAAAGCCTAAGAAACAAATAAAACAATTTTACATCAAACCTGACAATCACGCGCCCCCTTCAGTGTTTCCCCGAAAGTCCAACATGAAACCAGGATTAGATGGTGTGAATGTGTATTCGTCTTACTCTCTTTTACATGCACACAAACACATGGACTCTGACTTTGTGTCCTTCCGTTTCTGACCCTCACCCATACGGAGAATTTGCCCGGAGTGTCGGCACCTCACTGATTGGGCTTATGTTGCGATCTTTCTGTGAAAGGAAATGAGAGAGGATTTGTGGCAGATAATAGTTTCTAAGCTGGTTTGAGACACGAAGGTGATGGGAGTGGTTGGGAGCTCCGACCCTAACCCTGAGAGAGCTGTGGTCAAATTTAAACCCTCTCTGAAGGAAACTTTAGTGCTTACAATGAGATCAACAGGTCTCCCCAGAGGAGTTTTGAGTTGTGTAAAGTCTCCAAAGCTGTTGATTATAAGCTTTTGTAAGGATTCCAAACACATATATGTGAATATAAAGTAAATATACCAGGTCGCCAAACTGGGATGTAATCAGAGGCTGTTCATTTAGGTTACTTTGCTGTAACTTCCCCAGCACCAACTGTCGGGTTAGACTGTCCCATACTAATCGTAAAAAGCCAAAAATATTAATAAATACCCGTCTATGCAGTCAATGAGTTTTTTTTTTTGTTTTGTTTTTTAACATTGATGCAATTTAGCTTTGATTTTACTGTAAAAAAACCAACAGTATTCATGTACACCTTCAAAGTTGTCCTCTTGTGGCCCTTAAGAGTCTAGACTGCCACATAAAAAGTTATGGCGGTCTAGATTCGGCCTGCGAGCCTGAGACAAAATCCAATGTCTTGGGATTTCTTGGGAAGTTGGTTTCTGCATGAATTCAAGTAGTGTAGCTGTAGCAAAACGAAACAAAAAACACAAGAAATCTGTATTTTCTTAGTTTCTTTGTGTGTTTTTTCCTATTTTCCATACGATTCTACTCTTGTTGTAATTGTTCTGTTATTACTTTAAGAGTTGGAGTCTTTAGTATCTAATAATAGAGATTACCATGGTTACTTAGCCTTATCATCACATTTCCTTGTGTAGAGAAATATAATGTTTAGAAATATTTGTAGTTACACAAAACATGATCAGTCATGGTGTGGAAATGACAAATCTCTGTCCGTCTCATTTGTAATCCATGTAAATGCGGTCATGACATCTATTGCATATTTGTGTAGGAGTTGCTTTGGAGAGACCGATCTCAGTGTTGGAGCCGGGCCACGGATCCGTTCTGATGGTTCCGATGAATACCAGCCAAAAAGAAAGGACAGTTTAACACCTGCTCTCATGATGATAGATTACCACTTCATCAGAGTCTTCCCCCAGCAATTCCCAAGCGCATCATGAATGGCAGGACCTACATATGTGAATTGCTTAGTAACTGCAGTAATGTGCTGATTGTCCAGGAGGATTTAGCAAATGGTGATTTAACCGCTTGTTGTGGACCGATCTAGGTAAGCTGGAAGTGAAGCACCAATTCTGAGAAGGACAGAGCGCCCAACTCTCAGCTCTGGTAGCCTCCTGAGTGGGAAATGACGTCACTGGTATGTCAACACCTCCCAGAAACACTGACTCCGGTTCAGCCGTAGCGCGCCTTTGGTTCACAGTATCTGCTTCTTTAGAAACGTGTTGTATTGTAACATCTGGGAAAGGTTGTGGAACTGTGGGAGGGTGTTGCTACGATGACCATAAGGAGCGGTGCCTCTGTCTCGGCGCAATGCTTTTCAGTCCGGGGCCACAACAGATTGTGCCGAGGCTGCTGTGTCCTCACAAGCAGGTATGTAAGCGTTTTCACTTCTAAATGCAGCGCATGAGTAAAAATAATTTCCACCTGAATTGAACTAAGTAAATGTCCTCCTACTTGAAAAATAATGTTTCAGCTCATAAGTGTTTTAACCCCAGCTTACGCAGTGAATAGCTTTGCATTTCTTAAGCATTCATGCCGCTGTCGGGGCAGGATTATAATCTGTTTAAGCAGAGATTAATCATCGGCATCCGGCTGAGAAAACCAAGTAGTTTGTAAAACTGGGTAAAGAGCTGTCTAACGGATTATCAAAAACTGTTAGGAAAGAGGGAAACTTGTTTTCTTTTTAAAAAGAAAATTCTATCGGAGGTCACGTAAATGTTTGATTATTTTAAATTGAAGAAAAACAGTACAACCAATGCTTATGTTTAGTACTGAGCATAAGAATATTTCCGCATGCACTGTGTGATGGGAATGCAATATACTGGGACCTGACAGCTGTAGAGACAGTGAAAAACTTCTGATGTGAAACGACCAAAAAGAAAACTCCCTGTAATCTGCTAGGGAACATAAAGAAGCGACTCTGGAGAGCTGGAAGACTGTTGTGTGGTTTGAATCTAGATTGATGCATCAGTGCCAAAAGGGAGACTGATGCATCCATCATGCTCGGTGCCTACTGTGCTATGGTCTGGGGCTGCTGAAGTCGGCCGACTACCTGAAGACCCTGAATGACCAGGTTACCCTAACAATGGATGGACTTTGTAAACGACAAAAAGTTTTTTCTCAATATAAAATGTTATGTGTGTTATACGTGTCTATAGTAGAGTTGAATGAAGATGCAACACAAAAACTGTGATGTTATCTTTATGTGTTTATTGGAATTATTAAAAAAACGCAGTTTATTCTTCCTGGTGAGTTTCATGAGGCAGGGTACATCCTGGAGAGGGCAGCATAGAGACACAAACAGAGAACATGCTTACTTCATACAGACCCCAGGCTGGGATTTGAACGTAATACTTTGTTATTGCAAGGCAGCAGTGCCATCAACTTTGCTACTGACCTCTTAGATATTCATTCTCCTTTCATTGACTGAAACAAAAACTGACATGCCTCTAGTAAAATAAAGGATCCATTTCAGAATCTTCACGGATCGTCTTGGGGTTCATTTACCTTCATTAGCTAAGGAAGGCAGCTTCCCATTGCTTTTTAGAGCTCACACTGAGTTTTACCAGATTTTGCACCGTTATCGTCTTGATCTGTAGCTTCTTATAGGTTTTGCTTTATTTGGTTCAGTTTTGATAATTTCTTTAGATATTGCCAGTTTTGTTTTATTTTCATTTGTACTTTGGCCCTTTTTTCCGTTGATTAGGATTTCTTTCTGTTCATTGTTTTATTAGCTTCCAGTTCTTTCTTTAGGATGCTTTCACCTTTGTTTCCCTTCCCAGCGATTTCCTATTGCTTGATTTCCTTTTGCCAGTTTCTAAAATGACCAAAAATGAACAGAATAAAGAGAAGCTTTCCTGAACAGGTAAACACACGATTAGTGTTATGAGAAGCCGATCTAAACATTGTAGTAGAGTGTTTCCAGTCCACTTGCCTATTACAGAGCCCTGTCTATGGATTCCGGGAGGATTTTAAAAATAATTTTAAAGGGAAACATACTTTTTTCTTACTAAAGTTCAGTTTAAAGTCTTTAAATTTTTCTTACTCTATCTAATCCGTAACCGTGATTGAATTGCCACTTTACAAAGCATCAGCAGACATTAGGGACCCCATCCCCCTTCAAGCTTCTGGATAAAAGCTTATTGCTGCCCCCAGAGCCTGAGGCCTACCCACGTACAGTCATAAAGAGACAGAAAAGACCCAGGATTTAGCGCTGCTGGTCTCAAAGCGATCATTTAAAGGTAGGGATTTGGACATCATGGGATATTTGAGCTGGTAACGCTGTGTTACTACACCCATAGCCTGTCTGGTGAGCTTCTTGCAGCTCTCCATCATGGATGTGGAAAAAGGCGTTTATATGTTTTAACAGGCTGAGCTTTACCATCCCCTGGCAAACGTTTGACTCGGTGGGGTCAAAGGTTGAGAGCTAGAGGAGATCCCAGATTGTGTTTTCAAAGCGGTTTTCCAGGTTTCTGAATCAGTGAAAAATAAAACTTCAAATGAATAAAATGTGGGAGCATAGCTCTCTGTCAGCAGCTAATGCCAAGAAGAAATCAAATGCTCTTGCTTAACTGCTACGGTATTAATACATTTTTGCTTATCTGGAATGTTTTTGTCTGTATTAACATAATGCTAAAATGGTCGATCATTAGAAAGGAGTTTACAGAAGTGGGTTTTTAGCCTATATGATGCATTTGCGGTTCAACTTTCTATAAGGGCAGAAAAAAAATTATGCATCTGTTAATCTGAGAGAGCACGAAAATGTTTAATTTGTCTGAATATTTTAGATTCTGAACTAGAGCCCATCAAATACAGTGCTGACTAGTGCTTATTGGTTTTGTGTTAAGATTAGAAAACCAAGGTTTAGGGTAATTTTAAGAACCCTGTGCCTTCATTAAGGTATAACATTGCGATTGTCACTATGCGTATCATGTATAGAACTTTAGAGTCGATATAATCCTTATTTTGTGGTAATACTATTTTAACAGCATGCTCAATAAATTCTGTTACTGGACAAACGGCAACACAGAGAAAAGCTTTTAGCCTTGACAGACATCCGTCAGTTTAATCTAGTCTAAACCAAGATGAATGAGGATAAGTGATTTGGGGATTAAGACCACAGCATGAGATGAAAACGAAAACAACTACGCTCTGGGCTAGAATCCACATCAGCAGCAATAATCCAAAGTAGTTTTCTCTGCTACATTCGGTCTTCCACACCATTGCGGTAGAATTGTAGCCCACCCTTCTTTACAAAATTGTTTCAATTTGGACCATCTAATTAACGGTTGCTTAACACTTGCCTCGAGGTTTTTGTCGTGTTATGCAGTTGTTGGTTTTCACCAAACATAGCTCCTTACCTTATGACCACATATTCTCACAAAGTTTATGAATCTGAAGTTGTGCTAGCTTATTCATTTTAGAGAGAACAGACCATGTCCGAGCAGCTATTAGGATCAAGCCACAAATGTTTAATATTTTTGAAATGATCGAAACAATAGTTGTTTTTCTCATAAGAAATCTTTCTACATGTACAGATGGGAATCGCTTCAGAAGAGTCTGACTTTGTTGTGCTGGTTAGTAGATGTGGAGGAAACTTGTTCAGGTAGGTAGACTTGGAAACCCAAAACAAAAGTACATTACATGAAGAGAGGAAAACAAAACAAAAACCATTGGGACAGGATATGAGAGAATAAAGAAAAACGTGGGCTCAGAGGACAAAACACGGATGTATCACTTTTTCTTACCATGTAGGTCACATTTACGTGTAGCCTTAACCTTAGGACAGTATTTACATTTATGCATTTAGCAGACGCTTTTATCCAAAGCGACTTACAAATGTGGGTTTATCATTGAACTATGACGGAATTTACTCAATTACCTGCAATATGCTAGGAGAGGATTTAACATTAATGATGACACTCAGCATTTAGGTAAACACAGAAGGCCCAAGTACCATACATTGAGTGCTAAATAATATCAGGGGGGGTAATAAGTGCATTTAGATCTTTCAGGGCAAGAGATACTCTATGAAGAGCTGGGTCTTTAAGGATTTCTTGAAGGTGGAAAGAGAATCTGATGCTTAAGGTCGTTCCACCAGCGAGGAACCGCAAATGAGAAGAGTTTAGATTGACCTGCACAGGGCTTTGGTCGCGTTAGTTGGCGCTCCTTGGAGGAACGGAGCAGGTGGGCAGTGACATAAGGCTTGAACAGGGAGTTGAGGTAGATTGGCGTTGATCTACAAAGGTCAGCTGATAATCGATCATGACGCCCAGGTTTCTTACAACCTTAGTGGGTGCCATAGATAGGGAGTCTAACCTGATGCTGATGTTGTGGTGAATAGTTTCCTTTGCTGGGATAACAAGCAGTTCAGGTTTGGAGAGGTTCATTTGGAGGTGGTGATCTTTCATCCATGAAGATCTGTCAGAAAGACAGGCTGAGATTCGCGTCGGTACCGAGAGGTCGTCTAATTCAAACACTGAATAATGTTGGAAAATACAGGGAGAGGACATTTTTCCATCACCACATAAACAATCAAATTATTGGTGGGATAAAAAATAAATAAAAATGGTGTTGGATTGTTATTGGGCTGCCAAAAGATTTAGCTGTATCCATGTATGCCACGCATTTTCGGTCAATGCAACTCACGGCGTAACCCTGTAAAGACCAGCAGACGGGGTTACACTTATGCATTGTTCTTTTACACCGTTTTGTCCACCATCCAGATGTCTGCCTGGTGAGTATCCAGATGGCCCCGGGATACAGTCCCTAAAGAGGAGAGATGCTTTTTGATGCACACATACACACACAAATTCACACACAAAGCCGCATGGCCATGTTTTTCTCTCTCTCTGAGGGAAGATTAACTCCCCTCATTAGGACAATCCAACCCCCCGCCCACCCCTGCATCTCGCTCTCCACTCTTCTCCCCACCTCTCTTCTTGCCTGCCTCGCTCTCATTGGCTCCCGCTGTGAGGACCACCGCTTACTGGACCACTGTGACCGCTGGACACCGATACCGGGAAGTGGTGGGGATTGGTTGAGTTGCCACGGCAATAGAGGAGGTGGCCACTCACCAAATCATTGAGCTAAAGCTGAAATGGAAAAAAAAAAAGTGGACGGGTGCAGAAAGCAGGTTAGAGGACGGAGGAATAAACAATAACAATGGCGAGGGGGATTAGCGATCGACCGTGCAATTAGTTGCTCCGTTTAGGACTAAGCTGTGCCAGAAATCCACCATCAGACCCCAGGTATCATCTTCAGGGTTGAATCCTTGGATGATCATAGATGTACAAAACAACACAGGTGTTGGAGGAAGATTGTCACAGCTCACTGCTGTGATGCGTGTGCGGTTGATGAGGGAAAGGTGGGAGGGTGACTGTGGTGATGCCTGTGGCCTGGAATAATAACGGGATGGAGAGAGGCAGAGGGAGTACTGCTGGATTTAAAGAGAATGCGTCAGCATGATGGCAGAATTCATGAGAGCCGGGGAGAGACGGTGTGAGAAGAGCTGACTGGCGTTGAGGCTGATTGAAGGACTGAAGGTTGAGGCGATAGAAGTCATCTCCCAGGATCCCTTCTGTGCAACACCTCAAATGTAACAGCGTTGCAGTTCATTTGTTCGGCTGCAACAAAAAAGGACTTTACAGGTATTTTAAAACCATTCTGGAATGTCTTCTTGATTTCTGCAGAAACTGAGAGTTTGTGTTCTTTTGGGGTGGAACAACTGTGCCGGCTTCCTCCCAGAGGAACTCGTCCTTGCAATGATCAGCACCTGGGATTCCACTCACTGGTCAGTCAGCGAAGGACGCTTTGCTGTGAACGTGTGAAACTGAGGTCCCCATTGTGCAGCCCTTTTCCAAGAGTGCTGACTCAGCCTGAATGTCTAAGGGAATCACGTTGGCATCACAGCAGAAGGATTTAGCAGCGGCATAGTTCAGATATAAGTCATGCTGGGATGTGCCAAGCTCTCTGGAATAACACTGTGAACCCTGTACTGTGCTTGTCCTCCCAGCATGGATCTCGATGCGAGCTGACTGGCCGGCTAAGTGCGTGGGTCGCTTTTTGAGATCTTGGAGCAGTCACAGCCACCCCACCACCACTGTGAAGGCACCGACCGGGTCCTGCGGCCCCGCCATGGGAGAGACGGCAGAATACCAGAGGCTGCAGGAGACGGCCGAGTCTGACTACCAGAGCGTGACCAGCGATGATGAAGAGGTAAATCTTTGAAGTCTGACTTGTTTTTGAATGTGAGGGATGCCTCTCAGTAGGTTTTAATATTTGTTTGCCTAAAATGTATCCTGATAAGAGAAGTTTTAAAGAGCTGTGTAAGTTTTTGTGGATGGTTCCATTGTTTTTGGAAACATGTTTTCCGCCTTGTAAAGCAGGTTCATTGTGGGGCAGTTTCATGATTGTACCCACTAAACTGGACTGCTATTGTCCTCTTTATTTTCCTAAGAGGTTTTTTTTCTTTTATGAAATGGTCAAATCGTATCACTCCTCTCTTCATCACAACAGCAGCCATTGATTTTATTAACCCCTGACTTTTTCTCAATTCAGATGTTTGAGTGCATATTTCTGTTCCCCAACCTACCCAGGGTGGGGAACAGTGTGTTTTGAGCATTGAGCTGTTAAAAGTAAAAGCTTGAGATCCGTGCTGCTGAATGAATGAGCTCAATGATGGAAAAAGGGTGATATTTCATAGCTTCACAGATCAGGCATAAATGCGATAAGCGTTCTTCCGGTTTGTTGGAAGCCAGTTCTCCGATTACAACAATGGGTTGTGGTTACTTTTGGCTATCCGTCACAATTTGTCCACGAGCAGTTTGTAGGATTCTTCTTTACCATGGGAAAGCTTGGAAAATGAAAATATTTTCATTGAGTGGCAACATATGGACAATATTTGTTATGCTAGACTTTAGTGACTTCCACGCTGTGTAACAGAGGCATCAAAATTTTTAGTCCACGGATGCAACTGACCTTTAAAAGCTAGATGCATCCCAGCTCCAACAGACCTGAATGTCAGGTAGTTCTGCAGAGGCCTTTAAATTAGGAACAAATAATTAGATTCAAGTGAGTCTGAGAAGGGAGACAAATTTGTAGGATGTTGTATCACAGGGATGTTAAAGCATCCGTGGAAATATTGTTGTGTCCCTCCATTTGTCCTTTCAATAATCACTCCATCCAAAAATTCATCCAGACGTTAGATTTTGGTCTAAACCTTGGTTTTGATGCTTCCTGCTATCTTCATCAACTCGAATGTAAGTTATAGAATCATTAAACTCCTCTTTGAGGTAGTTGAATAGAATTATATAGATTCTGTTATTTTGTATTGGGCTATAAGCATTTTCACCGACCGCACACTGACTCTTAGACCACGACTGTCTAGTACAATTTCTGCAAACAATAAAAGAGCTCAGACACAGAGTTGAATATCTGTCTGTGTGTATTGGTTCAAATGAGCTGAATGTTCTCTCTGTGCTCCACTTCAGTGGTTTTAAGCCGCTGTACGCTGCAGCTGTCCTGGTCCCTACAAGCTCAATCAGGTCTGCAGCTGCAGCTACACGCTGAATTCAGGGACTTGGCTGTAGGAGTAGCATCGGAATAAGACAGTTACTTGCTGGAATAGATTAAATTCAAAACAGAAAGGCCACAGTGATTCTGACCAGTGTCAACGTATTGCAATGGGATACTTTGATATTAGATGGGTTCAAATCCAGCCCATGGCAAAATACACCACAGCATCCAGTGTGGGTCCTTAGGCAAGACCCTTTGTGCTACTGCCTACCTGGCAAATGGCTGCCTCAGTGTAATTACACCAAAACAAATTCCTAGTATGTCCTGTATGTACCTGGCAAATGAAGCTGATTTAATCTTTCATTTTTTAATTAGTTACACTGCTGCTTAACAGACATGATGCACATAGTTTGCCTGCTGTCGATTTTAAACAGAGCGACCTTAATAACTGCTGGTTTATATTTGTCATTTTTTCATCGCTCCCTGGCTTGTCTACACCCACTACCCTTCACAAAGATTGTCTGGGGCTTGTTTAAATGTCATCGGGCAAAAAGTTGGTACATTACAAGGGATAAACCTGACTGCTGAGAAACACAACCGAGCTCACAGATTCACACCTTAAGAGTCATAGAGAAAAGATTGAAAATGAAATTGAAAATGCACATTTGGTGTACTCTGTTCAGCTTTTATCCATCTGTTGACGTTTCAAGTTTGTTGGCAGCCTAAATAAACTTCAAAAATATCTCAACATTTTATAAAAGAAAAAAAATTTTGTTATACCTTTTACCTTCTCACTTTTGAACTTTTGGCTACTATTGAGTCTTCATTCAGTTATAACATCCATACTGAACAGTGTAGTTGCCAGTGAAGCCCAGTACGAGCTGGACAAGATGCATTTGCTGAGTGTAAAAGCTCAACAGAGAATGACAGAATGAACATTCACTGCAGCTTGTTTTTTTTTCTTTTTCTTTTCAGAACACACTTGTGTTCAAGAGTTTTTAAGTCTCAGACACTGAAGAGTGAAGAAGTATGTGACGATTTCTGCATTTGCTTCATGCTGCACATTTGAACGCCTGCACCTTTAGTTCTAATACTTCCATGGCGTTTTGCACCGGCGCCCTTCTCCACCGTCTTAACCAGCTTTGCAGGGATCAAACAAAGAACAGCTGAGGATCGGGGTGTATTTGCAGGATTAGGGGAACATCATTGGGAGGGTTGTTTTTGTGGTTGGGATTTATGGTTATTAAAGGTGGCTATCAAAACAAGCTTTGTTTCCAAAATGGTAGACACATGTTCCTGGGAGCCTGTTTTTTATCCAGAGATTCTACTCTTCCCCAAATCTGGGTGCTTTTCACTTGGTGATCATCATGACTCTCCTGTGCTCTCACCGTGGATGATAAACTGTTCGAGATGGTGAAGGGAAAGCCAGGCTTTGTAAGGTCTGTGTACCGTCTATGAGGTCAGCAATGACTCATATCGTTGTGTCTGTGCATGCTGTGTGTGAGGGTGTGTAGGTATTTTGCTTGGACAGTTGTAAAAAGCGGATTACTGTTGCCATCACTCTGCTCCGGGAGCTTTTTTGACACTGGTTAGCAAACCGCAAACTCATTTTGTTGCCAAAAAGATTCAAAGATAAACTCTTAAGGTTGCTTAGCTCCCAAACACCGTACGTCACTGGGAATTCCCTGATGGGAGCACAGGACTTTTCATGCCTACGGCGAGCATCACGGCATCACGTTATAGAGACGTCCGTAATATGATTGTGTGTTGCAGAAAAGCCCGAGTCCATACAGCTCTTTTAATTAAGTAGGATCTTATTCGTGGATTAGCCACTAATTTGATTCTAGTTCAATGATCATATAATCTACACTCTTAGAAATTGAGATTTGTAACATTTCTGTGTGTTTATTGGGCTCTCCTGCTGTTGTTTGGGCAGTAAAGAGAGAAGGTCTTTGCTAAGATTCTCAATTAGAGTAACGTCTGGACATGAATAGACTTTGTTCTAGGCCATTCTTTTGTGGCTGTTTATTAAGGGTCTCCTGCTGGAAATGTAATCTCCTGCCCGTTGCTCTTAAAACCTTTAACAGGTAGTTTTTTTTCCCCAGTATTGCTTTTGTTTACCCCTTAGTTCCCACCAAACACCTGCTTCTTGTGAAAAAAAAAATACAGATGCCCAAAGCATAATACTGCCACTCTGGTACATTTTCCATTAATACACTACAAACAAAGGTTTCTATATGGATACAACTTTTTATTTTATTTGGTTTTGGTTAAATCTTCTAAAAATAGCAATCTGACAATTCTCAGCCGAATAAGTGTTTTATTTCCCCAGCATAGGCTGAAATTGAACACCTGTTCTCACTCAAGGCATTTAAATTTTGTGCTTTGGGTGAAGAATCAGTTCCAGGCTTGTTGTCCAGCTGTGAGCTTGAAGGAATGTGGCTTATTCTGCATCATCTGGTTCACATTAGCGTCCATTACATAACTGTTCCAAAACTAACATTATGTCATTCAATCCATGTCATGAACCTTACTAGGCTGTTGTTCCTCAGTAAGAACTTTTTAGCCTGGAAGGTTAAATCCCAGAACTTTATATGCTGCCGTATATTTGTATAGTTTTCTCCTGCTGCTTTATTTT